>PVLD010004388.1:0-125945 GCA_004027595.1 Dinomys branickii
CCCAGCGTCTGGGACTTTCCCACGTCTCGCCCCGGCAGCCTGGTCCGCCCTACCACATCTCCCCCGGCATCTCAGAGAAATACGCCCAGTTTAAACTTCCCAGCCGAGGTTCCGGCATTCACGCTCACCCAGTCTGTCTCGAGCTGGTGGTGTTTATTAAGGAGGTTCGCTCCCTTGCTGCTCACCCGGTCGCCATCTTTCCCGGATCTCTTGTGGCTTATTTCTGCTTTAAGCTCTTTTATGGTCTGTTGGAGTTGTTTCATTTCGGATGCAATGGTTTCATAACTTGCAGTTATGTGGCTTCCTGGTTCCCCTGTATCCTGGCATTCAAAACTTCTTCTGGGTGGGGTTGAGTTTTGAGACTGCGTTTTGTTCCTCTGTTTTCCCATTTTTGGGTATCAGATTCAAAATGTGGAGCTATAACTTCCCCAGGCAGTTCAGCAGGCAAATGTCTGCTGCAAAGGCTGCTCCAATGATTCCTTCTCTTTGGGAGAATGTCCCTTAAGCTGTCTGCTGAGATTTCTGCTTCTACACCCTACCCCAAGATCTGGCTGGGGCGCATAAATAGCTCGCCGCCCCAGGGACCTTGCAGGCAGGCCACTCAGGTGTTCCTTCCTGGGTGGAGCTCCTTCCTCCCTCACAAATCCCGTCGGGGTGCCTAGCTAGCTCTTCCGACCCTGGGGATCCTGCAGTCAATAAAGCTGCTTCGATGTCGCTAGCTGGGCAGAGCATCTTCCCCACTCAGGAAAAACCAGTCAGGGCGCCCAATCAACTTACCCTGGGATCGTGCAGACAGGAATGCCATTCAGATGTATCTCCCTGGATGGAGCTTCTTCCCGACTCAGAAATCCTGCCGACCGCAGCTGCCACAGTTCGCGTGGTGCCGGCTGAGGGGGTGGGGCTCTGAGCGGGATCCTGGACTGCTGCCCAGATTGGCGCAATCTGCCCCAGTAGCGTGTTCCCTGAGTTTACTCTGCTCTGCCGCCTCCAACAAATCCTGGTTACAGCCGCCTCCGAGCCGATCAGGTTCAGGAGCTGGAAGTGTCCGTCTCGCCGCAATCGCTCTCTCTGCTGTTCGCGGATTGAGCCGAGCTGCGGCCCCAGGGGCAACTCTTAGGACATCTTCATTGCCACTTGTTCAGGCATTTGTCCAGGATTGCCCTTAAAAGCCACATTCGGGAAGCTAAGGGAAACTTCTCAGGCAGGAAAGGACTGCAGTCCTGTGGAGGACCTCGGGAAATCTCGTCCCGCGCAGAAGATTAACTGTACCCGGATCTGGGTCATGCAGTCGCTCTTTGCCAGATGCCTGATGCCCTGCAAAATGCTCCGCGGGGGGGAAAAAAAAGACTGGGAAGTTTCAGGGTACACCAAACAGGTTCTGTAAGAAGTTTTCTTTCAAACTGGTAATCACACCAAGGAATACTTTCCTTCACGTTGCCTGTTTCTGTTGGGAAAAGCCTCTTCCAGTGTCTTATGAGAATTTTTGTGTTTATATTCATTAGGGAGATTAGCCTGCAGTTTTCTTTTGTGTTTGGATTTTCTCTGGTTTTGGAATTAGGGTGACACTTGCTCCAGAAGTGATTTTGGAAGCAGTGCTTCCCTGTCCATTTCCTTAAAGCATTTCAGCATTAGTGGCATTAGTTCTTCTCCAGATTTCTTGTAGAATTCAATTGTGAATTTGTCAGGGCCTGGGCTTTTCTTTGTTGGTAAATTTTTATTTATATTTTCAATTTCATTGGCTGATATTACATTATTTAGAATTTTTGTATCTTCTTGATTTAGTTTTGGCAATTGGATTGTGTCTAGAAATCTGTTTATTTATTCTGTGTTTTCCACCTTATTAGAATATAGGTTTTCATAGTAGGTATTGATGAACTTATGAATTTCTGTGGGGTCTGTTGTTATTCCTGCCTTTTCATTTTTAATTGCTTGAATTTGTGTTTTTTCTTTCCTCTTTTTGAGGAGGTTGGCTAATGGTTTACCAATTTTATTAATGTTTTCCATGGACCAAATTTTTGATTCATTTATTGTTTGTATTGGTTTTTTTTAGTCTCAACTGCATTAATTTCTGCTCTTATCTTCATAATTTCCTGCATCATATAAGCTTTGGGTTTGATATTTTTCTTCTTTTTCTAGAAGTATGAGGTTCCACATTAGGTTGTTTATTTGAACTTATTGTTTTCCCAAAGGGAAGAAATTTCTTCTGTGACCCCATGATTGTTCAGAAGTGTATTGTTTAATTTCCATGTGTTTGTGTAGTCTGTAATTTCTTTTGTCATTGATTTCTGGTTTTATTAAACTGTGATCAGATAGTGTGCAAGGAATTATTTCAACTCCTCTACATTTACTTAAACATTTTTTGTGGGCTAGTTTGTGCTCTATTTTGGAGAAGATCCTATGTGAAGCTTAGAAGAATGTGTATTCTGATGTTTTGGGGTGGAACACTCTGTAGACATCTACTAAATCCATTTGTTCAAACGCTTGATTTAGTTCTGATATTTCTTTTCTGACTTTTTGTCTACTTGATCTGTCTATTTATGAGAGTGGCATATTAAGGTTCCTCACCACAATTGTGGTAGTATTTATTTGGTTATTCATATCTGCTAATATTTGTCTTACGTAGTTGAGGGTACCAGTGTTTGATGCCTGTATCTTTATGCTTGTTATCTCTTCTTGAAGTTTTCCCTTAATAAATAAGTAGTGGCTTTTCTTGTCTCTTCTGATCAGTTTTGGCTTAAAGTTTACAGTCTGCGAGTAGAATAGCTATCCCTGCTGTCTTCTGGATTCCTGTGGCACAGAGAATTATTTCCATCCTTTGCCTTTTAATCTATGAATTTCTTTTTGAGTTAAATGTGTTTCTTGATGGCACCAGAGTTAAAACTGCAGCCATCTAACTTCAACATTTCCTTTCTTTGCAATAAGAAACATAGAAATGTGACATGCTTATGGATGCATGGGGGAAAGGGAGGCAAAATACAAGAAAATGGTGAATTCACGGGGAATAACAAGGCAACAGTGATAATGCAAATATTTCTAAAAGAGGGGAAAAATGGGAATTTCTGAGACAGAAGCCAAGAATAAATGCCAAGTGGGCTTTTCAAGAGACCATAAGGAAAATTGATATGAAGTGTTTGTTTGAAGTTTAATGGCCACCCCATAGTGTTGTTCTGGTTCTCAGTAATTCCTGCTTTGTGGGTCTCTGAGCCCCCGTTCTTACTTTCTTCCATGAGTTCATCCTAGCTCTCACGTGACCTCCTCACTGAAATGTATCCATGTCTCCTCCAGTAGTGATGAACATCTTTACCTTTATCCTTCCTTTCCCTTCAGTTCTATTTCCTGACTGCTGCTTCCCAGGAAAATTTCCTGAATTCACTGCTTTTATTTCCACACATCTCATTCCATCCTCAATCTGGTTTTCTGCTCCACCCAAACCATTGCCAATAATATGTCATATGATCAAGTGAACATCTTCAGACCTCACCCTTGCTTGATATTTCCACAAACTTAGCATTTGTATCATGCATTTTTTTTTGCATAACACTTTCTCCTGGTTTTCTTCCTAACTCAACTCATATTTCATTATTATTTATAGTCATCTCCTGCCTAATCCCAGGACTCTGCCACGACCCCAATGTCTCCTGCTGTACCTGCTGTCTAAGGTGTCCTCACCCATACCCATGGACTCAGCAGTTATTTGGAGACATCTCAGCCTAGTTCTCCCTCAAGAGTTTACAGCCTTATTTCAAACTTTCTGCTAAACATGTAGTCTTATGAGAACCTACTGTATTATTCCCTGAAGCAGATATTTCTAGAAAGTTCCAAATCAGCAAATACTCTACTCAGGCTTCATCTGTGGAAAGCAAAGCATTTGGAACTCAGCTCCTGATTCATTCCTTCCTTCACTGTCATCCATTCAACTTTCAAATCAGTTTTACTTCCTAGCTGTTATGAAAAGCGATCTACATCCTTCTATTTTTGTTTCCACTAATTTAGTCAAGTAAACATTTTTCATCCATATGGTACTGACCGACCTCCACTGACCACTGTACTTCCAGTCTTGTGTCCTTCAACTTCCTACTATTCTCAGAGTTTATCATGTCATTATTCCTTTAAAAATATTTAAATGGCCTCATACTTGAATTTCATAAGTGAATTAAATGGCTTCACAAGTGAGTGACTTACAAAACTGTGTTCTGAGCTGTCCCTGTGTCCAATCTCATGTCCTGACACATTACCCTCCCACTTCATGCTCTAGCAATAGAACTTCGGGAATGCTTCAACTACATCTCCCTTTCTGGTCCTCTAGTTGGTTGCTTTTGTCCTTCAGACTTAACCCCAGTGCCTTTCTACAAGGAGGTCTCCTCCTCTCTCAGGCTGTATTAGATTCATTCCACCACTGTGCCCAGCATTTTCTTTATAACATTCATTCATGCATTATGGTAATTAATCATTGCATATCTTCCCCACTGGACTTGAGCACAGGGTCTGTCTTGTACCTGACACATAATGGTTCTCATTGAATACTTGCTAAATAAAGGAGCCCAGCCTCAAAAGACAATTACATAAATGCAGAGAGTCACCGAGAAGTCCAGCATATTTCTATGCCAATATGAGTATGCATATCTGTGTCTGCAGATCTATATCATTCATCTATTTAGCGAGAGAGACAAAGGCAAAGAGACAGAGAAACAACCCTGAAGTATCTGGAGAAATCTGCTGTCATTATCTCCTAGATTTAATAATAAAACAAAAAAGGTAGAGTTCTCTTGTCCAGTTCATTATGAATATTACTGGATTTGAAATAGGTTTAATGGAAATAACAAAATAAAGTAAGTTAGCCAATGGACTTTTATCTGGAAAATAATATTTGGGAATTTATTATTATTAAATATATATATATATATATACATATATATATATATATATGCATGCACATATGTACCATAAATACATTATATGTATATATGTATGTGCATATCATATATGTGTGTGTGTGTTGTGTATATACACACACATACAATTTTTGTCAGTGTCCTTTGAGCAAAGAACAATAGCAGAGTCAAAACAATAGAATCAAAAGTTTCTACGACATAGATACTATCTTTTGTGGTCAATTTCACAAGCTCACAGGAATGTCAAATAAGAATCAGAGAACTGTTTGGTGAGCCCGCTTCCCTAGTTTTCTCTTACTTGCCTAATTAATAAAGGAATTAGGGGTCAGTTCCCTGATGTCTGTGTCATTCTGAAGTAATGACAATGCTTGTAGTCTTTGAAAGTATCTACTTTGCAAGAAGCAAAGGCTTTTTTCACTAGAAATATATCCCTGCTTTTCCAGCCTCAGACAAGTCAAATACATTGCGGTTAAGTTCCCATTGTACTGATGTTTGCACAATCTCAGTGAAAAGTAACATTCTAGGTATTCAAGAAGAGAAAACAAGCTACCATTTATGTGATGAAATCATAGGATGACTGAAGAAAAAAGAGAAGATATCATTAGTCATCTGGGCAGAATGTAGAATCTGCAGGAACTGATGAAAAGTTCACTAAAATTACAGCATGCTTACTCCAGAGATGTGCAGAGTTAGATGCAGCAAAGATGAAAGGCCACCCGACTCTGATAACAACTGCTTTTGTCCACACACTCAGGGTCCCTAATTTAGAATGCTGTGATGAACTTCAATTGTCACACAGCGTCTTAGAAACACTGTGCAACACAACCCACACCAAATGAAGCCAGGACTTCAGCGGTCTATAAAAAGTTGGTTGATTTATCATAAGAGTACACTGGGGGTGGAGTCTAGAAAGGCAGAAAGAATCAAGAGGAAATGGGGGAAATTATATATATGTGTTTTTATATAGAAAGGAAGGAGAGGATATTTAGGGCCTTTTGGTAAACATCACATCCAAGAGGCACGTGTCTGTTCCTCTTGGAGGATACTGTATTATCAAAGGAGGATTATAAAATCAGAAGGGGCAAGTCCACAGATGCTGACCTGTACCCCAAACTATCCCACCATGGAGTTTTTAACAAGTTCCTTAGTGAGCAGACATGGCCCGAAAAGGTATAGGGGACTCTACTTCTCTTGTTTACAAATCAAGAAACTACAATCCAGATTGGCCCTTTTGTCAGAACTGATACCACAGACCAGTACCTGGAGGTGCCCTGTTAGGAATCAGGACACATGACAGGAGACGAGAGGCCCACTTTGTGAACAGTTATATGTGTGTTTACAGCTGGCTCCTATGGCTGCTCTTGCCACCTGAACCTCACCTCCTGCCACATCAGCCGCAGGATTAAATTCTTAGTGGAGCTCCAACCCTTCTGAGCTGGATACGCGAGGGATCTAGGTTGCGTGGTTCTGATGAGAATCTGATATAATAATAACGAAGTGCACAGTAAATGCAGTGTACTTGATTACCCCATACCGCCATCGTCCCTGGTCTGTGCGAACACTGTCTTCCACGAAACTGATTTCTGGTGCCAAAAAGAGCTAATGATCACTGGGTTATTTAACACACAAGGTTCCAATATGCAGCAATTATTTACTGGATTATTTGTTATGCACAAAAATTAATTATCCAAAGTCATTGCACCCAAATATCTTAAAGCGGGGCTGGGGGTATAGCTCAGTGGCATAAGCGCTTGCCTGGCAAGCGCAAGGTCCTGAGTTCGATCCCTGGTAGAGGAAAAAAAAAATGAAAAAAAAAACCAAATATCTTAAAGCAAGAGAACATGGAAACCCCTCAAATTATCCAAGTTGAATAATAATAGCATTGATAGTAATTTTCAGTTACTCTTTGCAACAATGTATCAAATGGTATGTTATGTAATATACTTCTGTCACCTCATTTATTCTCCAGAGCTTCTTATGCATAGCTCTAATTGTTCATACATTGAACAAAACTGCAGTGACTGAATCTAGGAATTAGATGTACCATTCATTAAACAATTTCTAACTCTAGCAATTTGAAATAGACGTGTATGTGCTGGTGCCACCTGGGAAAATGTGGTATAGAAAAAATAAAGAAAAGCAGTAGAATAAGAATGGAAGTAAGTTTCTCTGAGATATGGTACTTGAATAGCAACTCTGAGAAAGTGAAGAAACAAGATAAGAAGATATTAGGGAAAGAACATTTGAGGCACAAGATTAGAACATGTAAAAGCCTCGGAACAGGGCCATGGTCGAGAAATTTCAGCTCTCTCTTCCTCATTTCTTAGGGAATAACAAGATGAGCCAGACTTGAATTCTTCCCTCAAGGCACTTATTTACTAGAAAGGTAAAACAAGTGCACTAATACAAATAATAATAATAATAATAATAATAATGGTAAAATGTACAAGGAAGACATACCTAAAGATTCAAAGAGGTAGATATTTTATTTAACTTGGCAATGACGGATTTAGTATTGGAAAATACTACAAATCTCCTAGAAGTGGATTTTCAAAATATCTTTAAGAATAGGAGGTAATGTTTGACCACTGCAGTAGGTTTTCAAGAATAAAGAACACTCTTGGCACTTAGATGGAAGTTTGAATAAAAGGCAGAAAATGGATCTTTGGGAAATGCATTTTAGCGAGAGTAGCTCAGTTTTGTCAGAGTTTAGCAAGAGTGAGAGCAAAATAAAAGAAAAACATTTGGAAATACCAAGCAAGGGCACATTCCGTCCAGGCTGAGGCCCTGGGAGTTGGGCACCGGTGAGCTGACGACAGTGCATGTGGCGGCTGAGAGGGAAGGATGAACCAACGAGGCCCTGATGTTTTACACCTTAATGGCAAAGAGAAAGGTTAACAGAAAGAAGGAATCCAGGAGGAGGAGCAGGCTGAGGACGCTGACGACAATGTTTAGTGTGTTAAATGTGAGCCCCTGTGGTATCAGCATGCACCAGCATTACAGGCAAGCTTGGCAGACACTGGCTGCTGAGCTCCACGTGCAGAGTTTTTGCATCCTTGATGTGCTGGACCTTTCCTGTCTTACAAATTCCTAGGTAATTCTGATGCTTCTAGAGGGGACCACACCGTAAGACCCACTAACCTGAAAGAAGATGTAGACCAAAGCAGAGAGAATGAAGTACAGGGCTAGATAAGGATCATCTGCTGTGAGGGGCCAAGAAGTCAATAGGAGTCATGGGAAAAGTGAAAACTTTTTGCAAAAGTGACCATGAGCATCTTTCTAGAAAACCACAATGACAGTTCACTGATTTCTCTCCTTTTTTCACATGTTTTTCTCTCCAAATGCAGATAACATAGTGACAGTCAGAATTAGGAACAGACATTTCCAAGTTATTTTGAAAATATTTCTGGAAAGCTCTATCCACCAGAAGAACAATGTGAGCCACAGAGATCATTTTTATTTCACTAGTACATTCATTTAAAAATAGCAAAGAAAAGGCCCATAGAAATATAAAATTTCTTTGCAAAATGTAACAAACAGCAGACACTATTATAAAATGTCCTACATGACATATTTTATAACATATGTCAAAATGTTACACATTTTGTATTGTCTAGTGTGTATTTTATACTTACAGCCTGCCTCAATTTGGAGTAGCCATCCTGAGAGCCACTCATGGGATTTGACTATCATAATGGGTAATGTGGGCTAGAATTGTGACTGAAATGCCTAACGATGTTAACAATGATAGAGACAAATATATCTGTAACTTAAGAACAGCACTCAAAGAAATAGGACCAAACCTAATTTAAATATTACTGATCATGATGATTAATTTCTGTGTTTGTCTGGGATGATGTATCTGGACAAGATTGGCATTGATATCAATGGGCTGAGTAAGAAAGAGCCACCTTCATCTAGATGAGTAGACACCATCCAAATCACTGATTGCACCAGTAGAACAAAAATACAGAGAAAAAGTAAGTTTGTGTACACTGGGAGCTGGGATATCTATCTTGTCCTACCTTTAACTTTAAAGCTCCAAATTCTCCAGTTTGGAGGCCCAAAATTTGCACCAGCCCACATCGAGGTCCTTAAGCTCTCACCTTGAGACTGGGAAATACTACCACCCTGTTATCTCCAGCCTGGAGATGACATATCATGGGACTTAGTGTCTATAATTATGTAAACCAATTTCCATTTCAAAACCTCTTCTGTAGTATTTATCTATCATTATATCTGTCCTATTAATGTTGTCTTTCTAGGAACACTGATTAATAGACTGATCTTAGCTTGTTTAGGACAAGGCAAAAACTACCAAAAAGTATGTGATTGTAGGGTCAAGAAAAAGAGTGGGTAAAACTAAATTGATTCCTCTTTCAATTCAGATAGAGCAATAGGAACCAGACTTACTTTCCTGACTGAAAGATTGTAAAAGGAAAATGCTGAAAAATATTTGAAACAATAATTTTTACATATGACATATCAGTTAGTTCAGGTTACAGTTCCTATGGGAGAATAAACAAAGGAACTATATGAACACATCCTTTAAATTTGAGAGAGAGTTTCCAGGATATAGTACAGGAAAAAGGAGCCTACAGGAATGCTAGAAATATCTGCTAATTGAAAATATTGAGTTGAAAATCTGGAAAGGACCAGGAAAGTAAAGATTTCAGGAAGATTATAGGAAAAGACAATTGCTGCATAAAAACAGAACACTCAAAATCCTAAAAGCATCATATCCTAATCTGTAGTTGAGTACTGTAAGGAAATGAACTGATGCTAAAGGAAAATAAAACACGACAGGCTTAGAGAAAATAATCTGAAACCCACACAGAGCTAGGAATGTTTTAATTCCACTAACAAAAGACTTGCAATTCACAGGACACTGATAAGAAAACACAAAAGGCATTGCTGTATGGTGGAGTAAATTTAGCCCTATACTAAGGCTGCTTTGATCCACCTATTAAAGTTGAAAAATGATCCATGAAAGAATAAAATTACTACTAAAAACTTTACCATTAGCACAGCAAAATTTCAAGAATATTAATGGGAATGAAAAAATATCCAGCAGCTATTAAGGTAAAACTCACAATGCCTGGCATCCAACAAAAAAAAAGCATCAGACATATTAACAAGGATCAGATACTCAAAACTGGTATATAGATTTAATATAATTGCAATAAAAATATCAAGATCACTACTCCCAGAACTAGAGAAAACTATCTTAAAATAATGTGGAACCTCAAGAGACCCAGAATAGCAAAAGCAATCCTAGGCAACAAGAATAAATTGAGAGGCATCAAATTCTGGATTTCAAATTATATTACAAAGCTACAGTTGTAAAAACAGAATAGCACTAGCACAAAACCAGAAATACACATCAGTGAAATGGAGAAAAGGATCCAGAAACAGTTCTAGGTACATTCAGCTATCTGATCTCTGACAAAGTGACCTACAACACACACTGGAGGAAAGACAGACTCTTTAATAATTGGTGCTGGGAAATTATGCTGCAGAAAATCAAATCTAGACCCATATCTTTCACCATATACTAAACTAAAATCAAAATGGATCGAAAACCTAAATACTGAAACAGAACAATTTAATCTGTTGGAAGATAAAACAGGTAGAACTCTCACAAACATAGGTGTAGGCTAGGACCTTCTGAACAGAACACTAACTACACAAGAAATAATTTCAAGAATCAACAAATAGGATCATATCAAATTAAAAAGCTTTTGCCCAGCAAAATAAACAACAAACAGATGAAGAGAAAAGCTACAGAGTGGGAAAATTTTTGCCAAAAATACTTTGGACAGAAGACTAATATCTAGAATATACAAAGAACTAAAAAAAAGAAACTCCCCAAAAGTAAAAGACCCAATCCTAAAATGGGAAATTCAAACCAATGGACACTTCTTAAAAGATGTACAAATAGATAATAAATACATGAAAAAATATTCAGAATTTCTGGTTATTAGAGCAATGCAAATTAAAAGAACACTGAGATTCCACTTTACTCCAAAAAGTTTAGCTATAGTCAAGATATCAAATAAAAAATACTGACAAGGCTGTGTGGAAATAGAACCATTTCAACATTGTTGGTGAGGATTTAAACCAATACAACCACTATGTAAATCAGTATGAAGATTCCTCAAAAATTAAAAGTTGAAATTCCATTTGACCCAGCTAGTTCCTTTCTGGGTATCTTCCCTAAAGATTTCAAGACATCATATTACAGTGATACATGCATACCCATGGTTATTGCTGAGTCTTGGAAGCAACCTACATGTCTAGAAATGACTGGATAAAAAAATATGGTATTAGTGGATTAGTACTCTGCCATAAAAAAAATGTTTGAATCTTTTTAAGAAAATGGATCCACCTTGAGACCATTATATTACATGAAATAAATCAGACACATAACCTTAAAGATCACATAGCTTCTCTTATATGAGGAAGCCAATGTACAAGTATATTAAAGTGCAAAGTAAAGGGTAGGTAATAGGAAACAGGAAGATAGAACTTTACAAAAGGAAAAAGTACCACGAGATGGGAGGGAGAAGGGGGGGGCAAGAGGAAACTAAATGGAAAGCAAAGCTATTTTTAACTTATGACAAGGAAAGGGCAGTGTACCAAAGCCTGTATGGTTCATCTGAATAAGTGATTTGAAGGCAATGTAGAAATTCAACTTGTTACACATAAAATGACATTGTATAAAGAGAGAAACCTATACGGTTGACATAATTTATCAAATAAAACAGAAGCAGAATATTATCAGACAGATAAAGAAGCTGGAAATGTAATTCATAATGGAAAGAGGAAAAAAATCAACCAATGGGAGAGGCCCAGAAGTTAAAAAGATAATAAAATTAGTAGATAAGAACATTAAAATAATTATTATAATTGAATTGTATGTTAGTTAAGCTATGTTGCTATAAACATAGATTTCATGGCTTAAGCAAAAAAAATCCTTTATTATACTTCTTGAGACTAAAAATTGTGAAAGCAAGATGTTAGAATGATTGAGTTCTAGTATGGGCCCTCTTCCTGGGCTGCAGATGATGACCATCTCACTGTACACCCACATGTCAGGTGAGGAGGAAGCAAGGGAGGGAGCAAGAGAAGAAGAAAATGAATGAATACACTTGGGTCTCTTTACAACTTAATGATGTCAGCAATCCCCCCACGGGCACACCACCTTCATCATTTCATCCCAACCTAATTACTTCCTAACGGCCTTACCTTCATATATCATTGCACTGGGAATTAAATTTCAATATTATTTGAGTTCTTGGTGGCTATAAACACTGACTCTATGAGATACTCTTCTTACTTAAAACTTTAGAGGAAAAATTGAGCATATAGAGACAAAGAAGGTATTTTTAAAGACTTGACTCAAATATCTAGAGAAATGCAAATTATAATAGATGAAATTAGCGGCAGATTAAAAGTTGCAAAACAAAGATTAGTCAACTTGAAGACATAGCAAAAAAGACTGTATAAAAATGAAACATAGAAGAGAGACTGAAGAAAAAATTGAAGTACATTACTGAGCCACAGGACAAATGCAAGTGTCTATTATATGTATAATTGGAGTTCTCAAAGATAAGGGAATAAGAAGCAAGTACGTTTGAAGAAATGAGAACTTGGAATAATTCACATTCAAATAAAACAATAAATGCATGAGTCCAAGAAGCTCAATGAAATCCAAACCATATCATGAAAAACATTACAGCAGGTAATAGTGTAATCATATTGTTAATGTTTTGGTCTACTCAGGCTGCCATAAAAAATAACTGAGAGAATTACTATTGAAATTAATTTTCTCATAGTTCTAACATCTGGGAATCCAAGATCAACATATGCTCTGGGTCAATGCCTAATGAGGGCTCATTTTTGGGGTAGCAGATCACCAACTTCTTTCTCTGCCTAACATGACCTGTGTTGCATCCATACAAAGAATTGTACACTCTTCCTTTACTTAGAAGGGTACTAATCCTATCCTATTTTGGGTCAGAGATTTGACATACAAACTTTAGGTAAGCATTTTTGCGTACAACACTTTAAAACACAGCACTTAAGAAAACATTTTAAAAGCAATCAGAAAGGCTTCATATGAAAAGGATTAACAATGATAAAAAGGATTTATAATGATAGCAATGTTTCTAATCAGAGTTAATATAAGAAAGACTGTGGAGAAAGATCTTTAAGGCTGTTAAAGAAAAATCTCTCAAACTTTTAAGGTGAGCTTTTGCCATTTTTTGTTTTAAACAAAAAGTAGGATAAAAGAGATACAGGAAAAGCTTAATAGGTAATTATGTCACTTTGAAACAACAAGAATTACTCCTGAGTATTTATTTTGTTCCCTGAAAGATGTGTGAGTTGTTTACTATTTTATTATATGACTGAAGCTTAGTCATATCATTTGGAGAATATGCTTTTTTTCTATTTTCATGGAAAAATCTAGAATGAAGTCATCTAGAAGCTTTGTTTTCTCTCTTCCATCATGATTCTAGTTGTAACTGAAGCAGATTTCTCTAATACAGACTCCACATAACACCAGAGCTGCCGACTGCAAAGGGACTTTGATACTTCTCAAAATTCTGACAACTTTTCTTACAGTTAAGCTTAGCTCTCATTACTTGCTTGAATCAAACAAGCATTGGAAATTTCCTTCCCAAAGGAAAACAATCCACCACTTTATCTTCTTAAAGGTTGGCTAATGCTGGTAGGCGGGGCTTTTCTAAGTCTCCATCCCCATTCTCCGGAGCAAAAGCAAACGCAGCCACAAGCAGAAGAAATGAGTGTGTGGTAAGTGAAGCTTTTCTGGTGCAGTTTCTCAAATTTTTCACATGATGGAGATGATGTGCTCGCCCTGGCAGCACATATACTAAAATATCGTCGAGACGGTGGCTCTCAAGTATCTTACGGAGAAATGAATGACTGACTCCTCTCTCCCAGACCATGCAATAGAAGTACAAATTGCTAGTTCTGAAAAATACCTACATTTGAAAGGCAAAGCTAAGGAAAGTGAAGTCAGCTCTTTACGTTTTTAAAGTTCTGGTTTCATTAGTTATTTTTAAGAGCAAATGATTTAAACATACCAGTGGGGTTGGTTTTGGCATATTCACACACGCACATCGTATAGTTTCCTCATTTCCCTTTATCACTCCATTCTCTAATCTCTCCCTGTTCTCCAATACTCTTCCCTCTAGGTTCATGTCATTCTCTTTCTTAAAATATTTTTCTAACTTCTTCATATGAGGAAGACATGTGGCGTTTGACTTTGTGGGTCTGGCTTATTTCGCTTAACATGACAGTCTCCAGTTCCATCCATTTGCCCGCAAACGACATGACTTTGTTCTTTTTGGGTGGATGTATGTTTTATTTCTCCATTCATCTGTCGATTGTCACCTTTTTTTATGTTCTGAGTCCCAGCTCCCACCCTCTGAGGTTTAAACTGCCTCACGTCTTCCTTCCCGGTGTAGGATCAGGAAAGGACACGAAGTGGGTCCCGAGACACTCCGCACCCCCGTCCATTCTCCTCCAAAGCTGCATTGCACAAACTCTTTTCCCTAAGTGTAGGGTCTCTTGTTGCCCACCCTGTTAGGAGGAAGAGGAAGCTTCCTTTACTCTTCCTTTGTTTCTTCCTGCTTTGTGATTTATACCATAACCAAAGGTTTTTGCTTTCTTTAAATCCTCAAAATTCTGGAGGTCAGAAGTGCAACATGGACGGATATCACTCAGCGGAAAGGAAGGCAGTAGCCAGGGCGCCTCTGCAGTTCTGTGGTGGAGAATCCACTCCTGGCTTTCCACCCCTTTCTTCCAGGGGACTCATGCCCCCCTTCCTCCTCATTTTCTCCCTCTCTCCCCCTCCTGTTCCTCCTCTTCCCCCTCACCACTCCTCGGTCTGCCGTCTGCCCTCTGACACTGCCTGATCTTCCTCTGCCTCTCACTATGAAGAATACTTGGTAGCATTTAGGCTCCATCTAGATAATAATGCAGGATAATCTCCTGACAATATCATTAGTTTAAGGACATTTATGGAAGTTTTACCATAGAAAGTATCATCCACAGGTTCCATAGAGTCAAGTCTGATGACTTTATGGGTCACCATTTAGTCCACTTTAGTGTCTAATGTAATTAAATGGGGAAGAAAATCTTTTCAATAAATTATACTGAACAGATCATATATATTTTTATATATACATACCCTATGCAAAGGTTAATTCTTAATTATAAAATATAAAATTATAAAATGTCTGATATTGGTATTTTCTAAATGTGGTAGTCTTTAAAGCAAATAGTATGTTATCTAGTAGAAATATGCTAAAGTTGAAAAGCCTAATTATCTTTTTCATTCAAACACTGAATGGAAAATTTTAAATGATATTTTAGACTTCCTCCTGTTATTATAGACATATACTCCATTTTATAAAATGTATATACACCAGAATAAGAAAGCTTTATAATAACTACATAAATGGGGGTGTTAAGAAAAGTTAAGGGGCATGGGATATAGCTCAGCAGTATAAGCACTTGCCTGGCAAGCCTGAGGCCGTGAGTTTGATTTCTGGTACCAAAAAAAAAAACAAAGAAAAGTTAAGCCAGGAGAGAGTTTAATAAATATGATATATTCTGGGAATCTCAGTTCAGCCTCCACAAAATTTGATTTTTTTTGTCTGCCAGTGCAAAGAACACAAAATAAAATAAAAACATATTGTTACCCAAAATATCATAGTTTCCCTGATACTGACATGGGGAAAATGTCTCCCTGAGTCTTCATAAAGAGAAAAATGGACCATGGTGCACAATTCCTCAATATTAGCTTTCCCATTAATTTAATAAAGAGCTTCCCAAATAACATTCCCTTGTACCCCTCGGTGTCAGCAGATGGAAGGAAGCCGAGTGAAAGCCATTTGTACAAAGCTTGAAGAATTCAGCCAAGGCTCCTTAGCTTTCTAACAATTGAATCTGATTCAAGATACTACTGGTATTAGGGTAAACAAAACTGGTATTAGGCAAATAATTTTGGGTTACTGTGGGTTAAAAATGCACAAGAGATGCCAGTGTGGTGGGAGTTTTCCTTGCTTGTATGTCTCTAATATATAATTGTGTATTTTAAGTAGTTATTGTTTCCCAAACTATCAAATCCATTCACCTCGAATTAATTCCCAAGTATGTTTCTTTGTGAAGAAAACTTTATTTGGGAATATCTATAGGAGATAGTAATTTGCTTAACATGTTCTAATTACAACTGATGCAAGGAAACTATATATCTATGGAGTATTATAGCTGATGGGATATAAAAGGCTGTGTTTTGTGAACAACAGGAGAGGATGAAGAAGGAGAAAAGGCCAGGTGCAATCTCAGATGCAACCCTCACCTGCAAAAGTGGGAGGGCCACATTTGCCTTGTCTGTACATCAGGGACGTGGTGTTTTTCTGGCGCATGGCACAAGAGAACAAGTTTTCCCCATTGAAAACCAATGACCAGGGCATGGGTCTGTATGAAGAAAAACTGGTGTGGGGTTTATTCAAACATTAATAAATCTGAAGCATTTCAGTAATGCTAAAGGAAAAGCTGAAGAATAAAAGATGTTTATAGTACAAGGTTCTGAATAAGAACAACCTCAGATCAGTATCTAAGAAGCAGCAATCCCTTGCAAAGAAAAAAAAAAACCCTAGGCGAGGAGGGAGGAGAGAACATTTCAAGACAAACACATTATGACAGAATAAGAAATTAATTCCTGTGGAAGGAAAAACAATTCTGAATATGCAAAGCAACCTCACAGATCCACAAACTTCCATGCCCTGAAGCTTTTTGCTTAAAGAACAAAATGATTCTCACTTCACTAAACCAACTGTCTTTTAAAACATGAATAAGCCCACTGAGTCTGGGCTCCCGAGCATCAGACTTCATCCCCTCAAAACCAGTCTCTGAGGCCAGAGCCCTCCTGCTTCCCTTGCCCACAGGCACAAGCATCCTTGGGGTGGGGGGTGGGGGCACACACATTAAAACAACTAGCAGGCATTTCTCACTGCTGGATTTGTTTCATCCAAATCTTCCTCAAAAGATCAACAGTGTGAAAGCAGCACTTTTCAAGGAGAAATCATTCATGAACTTCCTTAGTAGACATTCTGAGCTACTGTCCTGTTTAAGGAGTATTATGTGTCGAACAAATTCATTGTCCAGGCTAGCGTAGTCTTGCTTTGAAATAGCTGAGGGAGAGACTTATCCAGCTAACTCATAGAATTACTAGCTGTTCTCTTTTCAAGATACATAGAAACTTGTTTGTACTCTGTGTTTGAGTCATATCATTGTAGTTGCTGTAACTACAGATATATTATATACCTCTGGTCTACCCGAGGCATATAATAAGTAAGAGAAGTCCACACTATAAATATAGACTAGCTTCTTAGACCTTTCCAACTAAGAGTTAAAAGAACGGATACATTTGGAAGTGAATTCCTGAGAGATGCTGTGCAAGTCTTGAGAAATAATTAAATGGATTAGAATCAAAGCAAAGAGAGCCCAATGCCTCGCTAAGACAAAAGAGTTTGCCAGACCATACAGGTTTTCAAGGGCAGAGGATCATAGCTACCAGGTCATTGGCTGCAGGGAAGGAAACAAAAAGAGCCAATGCTCAGAGATGAGGAAAAGCCAAAATATGGGGAGGGGCAAGGAGGTGAGCAGTGTCTAAGAAGAGATTAGATTAAACATGTAAGAGTTGGGTGAAGGACTAAGATACCCTGAATTTTAAGAGCACAGACCATTGGGTACATTCCAATGTCAATATCATCCAAAGAAAACAGATCAGGATGGATAAAATTTGTGGGATAGTTGAGAGTAGTCAGTCCAGATCCCAGCAAAAAATGAGCATATTTCTGTAAATGGTCCATGAGAATAATATATGCCTAGAACAGCCTCTATGTTTCGTTACTTTTGGGTTTTTCACTCGCCGTGATTTGTGACGCCGTTGGGTCAGAGGGAAGTATGTCGCCACACACAACTTTAGTCTTTTTTGCCATGGTGGAAATTTAAACCCCCAGGAAAGTTTGATAAAATCACAACTGACTTGGGCCACTCCACTTTATCAACCAGTGCACTAACTACATTTGCCCTGCGTCAATCTTGTGAACCCTTTCCCTTCCAAACATTTAATTTTGAGACCAAGACTTTCTAATCTTACTCTCCTGTGCAGCCACCTTTCCCACCAAATTTTCTGATGGTAGCATCACAGCTTTAGTCCTCTGGTCCTTTTATGTAGGTTCTTCTTTGCTTAACTCCCTACCTTTTCCTCTGCATTCGTATCAGACACCCCACTTACCCCCCCCACACACACACACTTAACCGAGCAAGACCTCTGTCATGGGTCAATTGAACAATCTGTTTTCTCTCTTATGTTTGCATCCCAGATGCTGAGAAAAATCAAGTTGCATCACTTAGCTGGCTGGCGAGACTACAAAATAATGACTTCTGATTTATTTTGTCAGTTGTGAGGGTTTGGCTTTGAAACATCATCCCCAAAATCACATGTGTGTGGAAGGGGGTTGGCTTGGGGGCCTCTGTGCTTACCAGGGGATTCGGGGGTGAGTTTCCAGCTGAGTGTGCTCTCGGAAGGCCGGGCCTGGTCAGAAGATGCAGGTCTCTGGGGCTGTGACCTGAAGGTCCGTTTTCTGCTGACTCCTCGCGTCTCTCTCAGCTTCTCGGCCACGGAGGCGCGCGCAGCCTTCCTCTGCCTGGCCCTCCTGCTGCGGGATGTCTGCCTTGGACTCTGCCAACTATAGACAAAAAAGTCTAAAATTATGAGCCCAAATAAACCTTTCCTCCTTTAGATTGTGAGTGTTGGATATGGCGTCCCACTGACCAAAAAAAGACATAATTTAAACCACTTTCAGGATTCACTCAACAAGCTATCATTGTTCACTAGTTTCCAGAATGCGCAGGGAAGTATGGGAAAGGACTGAAATGCATGAGAAAGCTCCAAATATTTACTCACGTTTGAAAATTGGAGGGTGCTCTACGAGGTGCTGGGGATGCAGATGCACTAATTATCTTGTAACCTTTCCTTTTATTCTGTGGGTGACGGCACTGTAGAAATTCTAAGGACACTTTCTGCCAATAAATCTGAACAAAACCAGAGGCTAGTTGTCAGCATCCATGGAGGACAAACACGAGAAATCCCCAAGCCGACCTAAAATGGGACTGAAGGCAGAGGCCCTGACGCTCGTGCCTTTTGCTCTCTCTTCCATTCCAGGGCCTGAGTCTCCAGAGTTCTTCGGCCCGCCTGGGGTTTCAGGCTGTGCTCCCCGCCTGTCCTCTGTACTCAGCACTGAGACCGCAAGTCCATCCTCACATTACTCTCATGTTTCAGAAAACGCTCATTAGCTACTGACTGTAAGCCGGAGCCCAGTCTGAAAACATAGACAGGAACATGACATGTCCAACCGAGTCTCCTTGGGAACTTCCAAGGAGTGGATGCTTTGTGTTTGTTTCTGTTGCCTTAATTGATGATATGCTGTGTGTGTTAAGGGCAGGTCATGAAAACTGAATGAATATATCTTTTTCTTGGAAAACAGTAGGAAAGACAGAAGGAGGCTAACCCACTATGGTATGGGAGAAAAACTGAGAGCTTCACCTGCAGGCAGCATGCACAGCCCGAGGAAAGATGCTGTAATGTCGCAGGCTGTGGATGTTTGAAAGGGTCACAGGGACAGGGTTAGGAATGTCAACAAAAGAGACCAGGGGTAGCTGTTACTGATAACGCCAAGGAACAGACATGAACACACTCTTAGAAGTCTAACCTATTTACATAATGGGCTACTTCATCTGCCCTTTCTCAGAACTGGAATGCTAGTGAGCCAGAGGAGCCAGGATGCTGTAGAAGAAAATCAAAGAACGTGTTCCATTCAGAATAGTAACATGTTTAGAGTTCTATTATACTGTGTTTTAAAGCCAGCAATACTGTCTCCCTAGGTATGATCAAGTCTGGTTGAAAATCTAGTCAAATTAATTCAAGGCTAATTTAATTAATCAGGCTACTTTATCCAAGGCTCCCTACCTGCTTTATTAGGCCTCGCCTGATAATTCATTCATCCTCTGAACCGCTTTTGTGTGTTTGTTTCTGTGATGACTGAGACAGGAGACTGGAAAGGAAGGGACACTCCAGAGGAACCCAGGTGTGGGGGAGTTGGGGCCCAGCTCTGGGCACAGGCCTCACATCAGGTGCTCGGGGACAATTCCCGCGCTGCTAGTTCCTAGTTACTGCGTGGTAGAGTAATTATCCTCAACCTCGGTTTTTCATTTTTGCATTTTTTATGTAAAATGGAGATAGTCATGGCATTTATTTTATACCATTAACCTGAAGATGAATATAACACATATAAATATGTTTCTGTCTATTGACTTGTATAGAGAAAGTATTGTACACATTTTGCCTTTATTTCTAGTGCTACCATTCAAGAAATAACCACATAATAATGATATGAGAACATCAGCCAGATAGAAATTTCTCATGGATTTCCAAATAGACAGAAGATATGTCCAAAGGTGTACATTCCATACTGAATCAAATGAGGGATAGCAAAATCCCAACTCGTGGATCACTTGGAAAGAATTTTGCCTCCTCTGATCACGCGTCATTCATCAGCTCTTGGCTCTTTTCTCAGCTCTTTGTTCCTGCTCCCACCGTGAGTCTCACTTAGCATCAAGCTAACTGCTGCCACCTTGAAAGAAGCTACCCTTGAACAGCCTCCTTGGACTCTGGCCCCGTATTTCCAATTTCCTGAAAAATGTTTCCACCTGGATGACCTAGCATGCGATAAACTGTATTTCGACTTCTTCATCTTAGTGTCTATCACCCATATCTATAAGAAGTATGCAGATATTTGTGATTAAAGAGATATGGTAAATACAAGACGTGGGTGTGTGAATGGATGGATGGATGAATGAATGAATGGAAGCTGTGAACAGTTTTTCAGCCGAGGATAAGACTAGCATACCAGATGCCTTCAAATGATTTCCCACCCACAAAGTCAAACCAAATTTAAAACTAGGCACTTTCCTCCCATTTACAATAGATATCCAAATATGGGATTTGGTCAAGAATGTGCTGGACACGGCAAAGCCAGCATAAAGGTCCAGGCAGACCATGGTGAGAGGGGAAGGAGGGTGTCTTTCTCAATCCTGGGCAGACCACAGACACACACCTGCATAATCATTTGCTCTAAGCCAAAGGAATGTCTAGGGGTGGGGAAAATTTAGATGATCTAAACCCCGTACATTTGGCTATGTAGTGTGGGAATCCACTTTCTTCACCAAAAGGATAAATACCAAATAAAATTGATCAAGGGTGAAAGCAGACTAGGTAATAAACATGTAAATACAACGTTTTTCTCCACTCTTCTGGTCTAGACTCCAGTGGAAAACATACCAGGGAGTAAGAAGTTGGCAGAGTATGTAAGAAGTATAGCCCTCATTCACTAATTTTATTTATTTATCCAACAAAAATTCCTGAATTCCCCTCACCCTGTTTTCAGGTTCTGTCAAACACCCAACCAAGGCACATGGTAGGGGAAGTATTTAGCTATCTACACAAGTCCCTTACTCTCTTGAGGGTCAGACCTCCCTAACATTTCCAAGTCCTTTTAGTCTTTTCTGAGACTCACAGAAGCATACGCTGCTGGGAGACCTAAATGTTAGTGGAGTTACGCTCAGTTGTAGAGTGCTTGCTTACAGAGTATAAAGACTTTGGTTTGATTCCCAGAAACACACACACCACACACACAATTAAATGTTAAATGAGAGTCAAACAGAGAAGGAAGCAGAAGATCTAGGCTTCTTGTCCAACCAAATTTAGTATTTCCAAGAACCTAAAGGATATACTGAAGTTCTAACCTTCAGTACCTTTGAATGGACATTATTTGGAGACAGGATCTTCAGTTAGGTAACAAAGTTTTTAAAGAAATTGATAAGAGCTGGAGATATAGCTCAGTAGCAGGGTGCTTGGCTAGCGTGCTCAAGGTCCGGAGTTCAATTACCACTACTGTAAAAAATAAAAGTGACCAGAGTGGCCTCCGACCCAATGCTATAAATATATTGTTCTAAAAAGGAAAAGCTTGGAGATAGGCATGCATAGAGAGTGACATGTGACAGCTACAGCAAAGATCCAGGGATGCTCCTACATGCCACGCAACACACACACTGCTAACACATCACCAGACATGGGACAAAGCATGGAGCAAATTTCCCCAATAACTCTCAGAGGAACTCACACCTACCAACACCTGGATATCAGTCTTACAGCTGCCAAGACTGTGAGGCAATAAGTTTCTCTTTAAGCCACTCAACTGTGGTACTTCACCACAGTACCCCTCGCAAACTAATATTCAAGACTGATGCTCCCAACTGCTAAGGGAACTGAATTGTAACCAGGTTCATTTGCAACTTCATAAGAGATGTAAATCCCCATCTAAAAGTGTTATGTGAAGAACTTTGTAAAGAAAAAGAAAAAAAACACAAATACTGTCTCTTCAGAGTGACTCTCCCAAAGTAATGACAAGGTGCCACTGCGAAAGCCCCTCTTTGGAAAAGGTGCCCTCTGACCTAATCTTTTGTTCCAAGTTCAGACAAACAGCAGCTCCTCTGTTTCTGTAGATGGCCATGTTTCAATGATGGAGCCAAAAGACATAAAGGGTTGTGTGGGCTGCTTGTGCCCGGCCTCCTTTTGTCTCAGGTGTAGGCCACTAATTAAAAACCAGAGCTGACCAAAGATGGGCAAGCTCATGTGCTTCTATGCACATACATATATACCCATATGGAATTACAGCTATGACAACTTATGTAAAGTGAAAATTATTTAAACAAGGCTTCCTTGTTTCCCTGTTCTAGGCTTATAATCATCACCTGAAAATCTGGAACGTGAAACCAGAGCACAGTGAGTCACTGTGACCTAAGAGTTAGGAGGATGCGTATGAACCTAGGTTTAGCAGGGCCAGCTTCATAACTTCCAAGGCCAGTGCAAAATAAAAATGCAGAACCCCTTGGTAATAGGCAGGGGAAAAAAGTCCTTGAAGGTAATAAAATACAAAGATATAACAACTGCCACCCACAATTTAAAGGAAGAGAGGTTTATTTTGGCTCAAAATGTGTAGAGGCTTCAGTCCATAGTCGATTGGTTCCAAGCAGAGCAGAAAGGCAAGGTAGGGTGGCAGAGGAGGCACAGCTCATGGCATGTGGCAGGAAGCAAGGAGAGATCAAAGGAAGAGGGAGAGAGATGCACCCTTGTAGGCCCCTCCCCCACGGACCTACCTCTTCTGGGCAGGATTCACCTCCCGACATCATATTTACCCATAAGCTGCTCATCTCCTCAGAGAACTAACCCAATGAACAGTGTCATGCCCCCACGATTCAGTCACTTCCAGGAAGTTTGGGGGAGGAGAATATCCAGATATAAACTGTGACATCTTTTTTTCATCAAGGTATTTATAATTCTATTTAATGTTGTGCTAAGTACAGAAAACAACATTTGTAATTACAGTGAAATGTATCATTTAGCATTATATTGTCCAATGACAGTTTTAAATGTAAATATAAAAGCATTTAATTGTTATGCAGCGTCCCTAAAACCACACACTTCTTATTTCACAGCTCTTATATGCACCTGTATTTCCAGCAGACGGGGAAATGCTACGCAGAATGAACTCAACTGTTATTATTTCAATTCCTGATGCTCCCACATTCCCCCAACATGCTCTATCTTCGGGTGACTCCTGGGTAAGGAAGGATTTAAAAGAAAACGCACACCCTCGGGGGTTGCCCTGCCTCTCCCTGTCCTTCTGTGACTCCTGTTTAGCTACTTGTCCTAGTAGTATGGGGAAGTAACACAAGATCCGAAATATGGTAGGTGCCTTGGTCATTCGTATTTCATCTTTCTGCATTTATGGCAAGTGTTCATTGGAATGGAATGTGTATTCTGATGAGCTTCCCAGACTCCACCACTCCCATTTAGTCATAGACCTTGCATGTCGACCCGGTAGCCACTTCAGCTGTCACTGGACTCCATGCATTGTGGTCTAGACCTCTGCTCCGAGGAATCCCTGCTAAATGCATAATGGTGTAGCAAGCAACACATACAACTATTGTTCCATTGCACTTCTGTTTCACATCACAAGCAAAAAGATGAACTTATTTAAAGTGTCTAGATGGTGACAGCAAAGCATTACATCAATCCTGAGGCTGAGTGTGCGCAGCCTCAAAGCACCCCAGATTCTTGCCTGGATTTCCCAGTGATGTGCTACTTCCTTAAGCAACCCACCAGCTGCCACTGGAGTCATTTCCACATCTGTGAAATAAGGAACAAATCTGCATAGGACTCAAAGTTCCTGAATCTTTCCTTTTATGGCATTTCTTTCCCATCATTATTAGTTTATTTTAGCAATCCTACCTTGTCCTGCTTGTAAGACAGTTAATTCTGTAAAGATAGGGATCTTACTTTGCTCGCAGTTGTATCCGCAATGGGCAGAACTGGGCTTACCATATGGTAAGGCCTCTATAAGTGTATAGTAAATAAAAGGGTCACAAATACACCCACCATCTTCTTGATCCTCTTCATTCTTTTTATGGTGAAATCTAGGATCAAGCATATTAGAAACAGCACGTGGAAGCGCAAGGCCAATTCTAGCCAAGTCAACGTGGAGCCAAGATTTTAAATGTGGGGAATTTCACATTAGAATACAGAATTCTAGCTCTACTTTAAAAATCTGAATAAATAGCACAGTCACTTGAAGAAGGCTTGAGCATACTCTCAAGTTTGTGGCTTCCCTATGAAATCTGTTTCCTTCGTGAATGTCATCACCAATATCCCCTCTAAATATCTGAGTTAGTGCTCTCTGCTTTAGGCCATCGGGAGAGAAATAAAAGAGATGATACTGGTGACATCCGTTCGCCCATGGCTATGTAACTCACTGGGCACTTTGGCTTTTCTCCCGGGGCCAGGGTTCTAACAAACACCATGGAAACAGTGCCTCCCTGATGCTCTGGGTGAGTGTGGGTCTCTCATAGCAAGTCGTTTGTGGTATACAAGTGCTGTTTCTGCAGCCCCAAATTGTCCAGCACAATAGAAAGCCTCAGATAAATAAATAATTCAGCACCAGTTCCCCTCAAATCAATGAACCAGTCCTTCTCCAAACCAATTTCATTTTTAAGAAGTTCTGGCCAGAGAATTTTAATGCTCTACCGATTAATTTTAGTTTCTGTGATACTGAAGATTAGGGTATAATTTAATGAGATAAAGGAGCTGGAGCATAACTCAAACCATATAAGTGAGTTAGCATCTGTTCTTCTCTCCTGTAAAGTTCACCCTATTTGTATAACAGCTCTCTAGTAAGGACTGTGGCTTTTAGAAAGCAGCAATATTACTTTTTAAGTATTTGTAATTAAGTATAAGTTTGAGCAGGTCAAACATTTAAATCATTCACAAACATTTGGTGGAGTATTTCTCACTAGGCACTATTGCTTTTGAATATGTATATTAGAATATATATGAGAATAAATATATATATAAAGAGGAATATATTAAAAATATGAGAGGTCAGGTGCATTCGGGGTAGTATAGGGAAGGTAGAATAGGTAGAAATCTTGAAGATATAGGTGTAGGCAGACTATGAAAAACTCTGGTTGCACAGGAAATAATGCAAAGAATTAACATGTTAGATCTCATTCTCTTAAAAAGATTTCTCACAGCAAAAGAAACCACCCACAAAGTGAAGAGACAACCCACAGAGGTGAGAAAAAATTAGGTGCTCCTCAGACACAAAGGTAACATCTATAATACATAAAGAACAAAAAACATCAGACCTCCCAAACTTAAAGACTCAGTCCAAAAAGGGGGTGTCTGAAATGGATACTTCTCAGAGGAAGAAGCACAAGTGGCAAATAAACATATAAAAAAGTACAACATCACTTGTCATTTGACAGACGCAGATTAAAACAACACTGAGATTCCATCTCACTCCATAAAGAATGGCTATCATCAAAAACTCAACCAATAACAAATGTTGGAGGGGCTGGAGGGGAAAAAGGAACGCTTTTTCCACTGTTGGTGGGAGTGTGGACCGGTGCAACCACTGTGCAAATCAGTGTGGAGATTCCTCAAAAATCTAGAATTATAGGACCCAGTGATCCCTCTTCTTGGTATCTTCCTGAAAGAATTAAAAGCATCACAGCACAGTGATAAATGTGCATCCATGTGTACAGTAGTGCAACCTGTACAAAGTAAATCTTGGAAACAACCAAATGCCCCTCAGCAGATGAATGGGTACAGAAGGTGTGGTATTCTATACAATGGAGTATAAAGGTATACCACTGTAAAGGATGAACTCCAGACACTTATAGAAAAATAGATTCACCTTGAGACCATACTCTTAATAAACTGGACACACATGTTTAAATATCATATTTTTTCTCTGTTGTGAGAAATCTAAAGTCTACATAAGAACCAAAATGTATAATAGCTATTGAGAAAATGGAAAGAAAAAGTTCGAATGGGAATAGGAGCAAGGGAGGGGTAAGGGGAAAAGAAGGAAGGGCAAAAAGAGAATAAAAGGAAAAAATGGAAACAAAGCTTCTTAGATGAGGAGGGGGAGAGGGTGAAGGGATAGATGTGAAACGGGAAAAAGAGAAGCAAAATATATCATGTGCAGGTACAAATTCCCTATGATGAATGTGGTTGCGATCTGAAATGTACCAATAGAAAGAAGAAAAATAAATAGATCTATTTTTAAATTTAAAATCTAGACAGAGGAGAGGGTAATATTTATGACCCAATATTAATTTGTGGACATATATTTAATAAATATATATTAGAAACAAAAAGATTATTATAAATTAAAATTTAAGTTTACTACAACAATGGCAGCATATATATTTTTATTGCTCAAGATCCTACACATTATGCTAATAAAACACTTAATCAAGCCAAATTGAAGTGCATCAAAACATTTTCCCATTGGATAAGAAAAGTGAGCTGTCTCATTTTGTTTAATTGAAAGATGTTTACAGCGAGTCCTCTTCCTGAAAATTGTGTCATCCTCCTTGGAATTCACCTTAAAATTCAATCTCTTTCAAACCACAAGTTCACAAAGGGAAATTTGTCTATCCAATTAAATTGATACAGATAAATTAATTTGAAGACTAACAGAAAGTCAACTCTTTATAAGGATTTCGAGACTCGTGCCATGAAATAGGTGAACACTCACACTTGCACACTTTTGTCATGCTGATTTAATTTCTTCCTAAGTAAAGCAATGGAAAAATTGGTTACATCTTTTTTACCATTAACTTAAAAGGTCTCATTTAGTCAGACAATCAAATGATATTATTTTATTTTTGCCTATGGTAGTATCTTAGGGTATATTTCTATTACAAATTTCAAATTTATTATTGTTCAGACAAAAAGTTTGTTTGTTGCACAGGTTACTGGCATAGCAATCCACTAAATGTTATTCCAAGGTCCTCTGAACCTTTCCCTTCAGGACCAGCCAGGCTTGGGGATGTCGGGGATACTTTTGCCTTTCAAGCCCTCTCCCATTTAATTTGCTTTAATGTACAGCATGCTACATTTTATGGGATTTTAAACTCTAAATCACCTGCAGTAAGCTTTTTAATGATCTGGGCAAGAAGTCCTTCTTGCAGTATTCTCAAAGTTTCTTCTTATTAAGGCAATGATTATTTTTAAATCTAAGTATCTGACTTCTTTCCTTTAGTTTCTGGGGGACCCCTTTGTCTCTAGCAGAGAGAGAGAGGAACACACGCACACACAGCACACAGACTTGGCTTTCAGTCAGACCTGCATTTGACTCTCTGATGGGCTTCTTGGCTGTGTGACTGGGGCAAAGGAATCTCTTGGCTCAACTTCCTCTTCTGGACAGGTGCTCAGATTAGATCATGTCTGCAAACCATATAAAAGAGGTAGCACACAAATCATTGCTATTCAGAACTTTTGTTCTTCTTTGCCTACGTTCTACCAATAAATCAACTGTATAAAATTGCTTGAAGATATTCCTAGAGAAATTTGTGACTATTATTTAGTTAATCTGAATAGAAAATGTGCACACATACGTGCCTGCTGTATATAACCTTATTTAATCTTCCCATTAAGCCCATAAAATGGGTAAAGCAGGAAATATTATACCCGTTATGTAAGTGAAGAGACCATGCTTAGCTAATTTAAGAGCTCACCTTCCATGATTAGAGGAGGACTAACCCCAGACATTGTCCCTGGCCTTCTGACTAAAGCTCTACCTAGTCTTATCTCTCAACTAACTTACAAGCATGTGACATGGAACTGTGATGTGTTTGTAAAAGTAAATCTTGTTCATTGGTGCCAATAGTACATTTCCACATTTGTAAGCAAAAGCTATAGGTTCAAGAAATAGCCCAATCTAATCGGAATTGGAAAAGGAATTAGAGAAAGTGGTCCACAGAGAATGAATGTATGCCATTTTATTTGCTTGAGTTTTAAACACTAGCAGTCTGAAAGTGTGAACAAAAGCCATTTCAGCAATGAGATATCTTAGCTGTTCTCCTCAAGAAGTCCAAAGCTATGGAATTTTTTATGAACTGCAAGACCGTAGAGACTGAGGTCAAGAAAAGCAGAAGATGTTCCCCAAAATGCTGTCTGGGCAAGTCATTTCAAAATATTAAATGGGTTATTGTCTTACGAAACAGCACGACCAAGAGCTATGTAATTATATTTTTATATGGTATGTCTCATTTCACTGATATCTCCCAGGAGTTCTAAAGTGTTTTGGAATTGACTTGCTTCTATCCCCAGCCCGGAGCCCCAGGGAAGGACTAAATAGCCGGTGGTTCTGACCTGTGCCTCAAATCTGCTTCCACAGATGCCTTCGAGACCCCAGAGCAAAGCAGGTTGGGTGTGCGCCGTGCTGTGCAGGACACATTAGGGCAACTCTCGTCCTCCAGGGATGCAAAACACAGAAACCAGCTAACTTTGGAATGTAAGGAAAGTATGATGAAATGTTAGTTTACCAAATAAAGCATCAGTATCACGCTTGATCTCTGAGCATTTTCCCAGAAATGATCTTCCTATCAAAGCTCTATTGGTTTAGAAAAATATAAAACATAATGCAAAGGAGGCGTAAACGTGGCTGTGAGAAGCCAGCAAAATTTTGAACTCAACACTGACAATGACTTGTATGAACAAGCACGGATGGACCACATGCTTTGTGCCTTTCTATCTTTTGTGTTTTTAAGACCTCCAACTAATGTAGGGATGAGACTCAAAAAAGTTCCTGACTACGAGACTCATGATTGCTTTTGTGAATTTCAAGCTCTGCATAACTTATTGCTAGGAAACCTTCTAACATAAAATCATTAAACTAAAGCCATGCCAAGAGATTCCATGCAGCCAGGGCGCTTGTACCCTGGGGTACATGAAGGCTTTGTGGTACCTCTTTTTCTTCTGGAATTTTGGACACTAAAATGTACTTCCTGTTTTTAAAAAAAGTCTGATGTCTTTTTGCCTTGAAAATTATACGAATGCCAGTGGGATTCATTTCATTTTTCATCATTCTTCTGGGAAAGATGAACTGAGTGAAAAACACAGAACAGTACATTTTCATTATATACATGCATAGTTGGTCTGAAAATGAAAAAAACAACGCACCGATATGGCTGAAATATCTGCACAGTCCACTGTTGTGTCTTGCAGAACCATGTATCAGAGCTCTTTGATGACGTATATCCAAGAGAAGGTTGTTAAAGCTATCATAATCATATTGAAAATTGAGGCAAAAAACTTACACATAGTAATATGTTTTTTCACTTATCAATATAAAGCTCTAGTCTAAGTAGTTTTATACAAGTTCATCCATATTTAGTCTTATTTTCCCTATTGACATGTACTTAGCATTCACTAATAATGCAATTTCTGGACCCCACTTCCTGTCATGATTAAATGATATATATCAGACTTGCTTCCTTTCTGTAAACATTAGGAAAATGGGGCAGAATATGCAAAGCAATTGTTTGCAGATATTAAAGGACAGTACCGCACTGTAATCAAGCGGATTAAAACCAATGAAATGTGCCCTACCTGTACCCAGCTTTCCTTCTTTCAGGCCAAAACACAGACTCAGAGAGTAAGCACAATTTTTCTGTTGAGGATGAAGAGTTTGGAGTTCAAGGAAAGAGGGGTCTGCTAGCAGAGCAAGTTACCAGAGAGGAAAGCTATGCTGATAAAATGAACTCAGAATGCTCATGGGATCCTCTTAAACCTTTTCCTGAATAACACACAGCGGGGCCCAAAACCCCACACACACCACGTTATGAAGGAAGAAAAGTTGGGAGTTATACAGAGAATCATTTGTAGAACTCACACAGTACCACATGAGACAGCTGGGTTTCATCCATCTAGAGAAGAGTCTATTCTTTAAATACCCAGGATGTTTAGGAGAGATGAAAATGGTCCAGTCTTTAATAGTAAGGCTGCACTAGTTATAGTATAAAAAAACTAGGGCCCACCTGAGGGTTGTTGCCAACAACATAAAAAGGAGAACTGGAGAGGAAGAGGGGGGGCTGTTGGTTCTCCCGGAGCACTGTGTTGTGCTGGCTTTCCCAACATGGACTCGGCTATTCCCATAGCTAGAGGAGCTCTGGACCTTGTTGTCACTGAGAATGACTGTGCTTTACATCGGGGAAACTCCGGTCCTTACTTTGAGCATCATTTCCTGGCTTTAGAGGGGAAGATGGTGCACTGTTGGAGAACCTTGTTGTGCTGGCTTTCCTGATAGGAGCTCAGCAGTTCTCTCACTGGAGGAGCTCAGGACCTCACTGCCACTAAGGACGGCTGTGGTACCTTTGAGGGGAGCTCTGCTCCTTACTTTTAGGGTTGCTTCCTAGATCCAGTACAGATCCTCAGTCTGCTGGCACAGATCCTTCATCCTGCTGCCACAGACTTTCTAGCTTCCACTCCCGACCTTTGGGTCTTCCCAGTGCATATCCATGAAACAGACTTGCCTGAGACATTGTTGTGGGTTCTTGGCCTCCAGCTGGACTCATGGGAGGCGTTGCTATGGGCTCTAGGTCTTGAGCTGGACTCAGCTAGACTCATGCTGGGATTCAGACCCTGAGCTGGATTCTCTGGATCTTCAGTGTGTGGACAGATTATACTCTTTCATATTTGATTCTTTGGGTGATTACTATAAAATAATCCTATAAATTTTGTGTCCTGTATTAAATTGTTTCCTTTGTAAACCCTAACTACAACAGTAACTCAACTGCCTGCCAAATAAAATTTAATACTGCCCAAAGGAAAACAAAAACACATATGGCCTTTCAGCACTGTGACGTCACAAGGCCCGCCACTGGAAGTCACTGGGAATGTGGGGAGGCATGAAAAGAATTAGCTATAGGACTAGATATAATAAAGAATTAGCAAGAAGTTTAAAGTAACTATTATAGGAATGTAACAAAAACCATAAAAATATGTGAAAATATTAAAAAGCACCAAATGGAATACCTGGAGCTGAAACTGTGCATCTGAGTTAAAATAACTTAATATGTAGATATAATAGCATATGAGGCACAAGAAAGTAAAAGATCAGTTATCTTAGGGTAGCAGTTCTCTGTTGGGGGCAGCTTTATCCATCTGGAGACAGGAATATCAGAAAATGCTGCTGCTTGGCATGCCCTTGGGAAGGATGCGCTGGCATCTGGGGCTCAGAGGGCGGGGATTCTATGCTGCTAAGCATCCCGCCATGCCCAGGATGCCCCACAACACAGACTTATTCAACCCCATTTGTCAATAGCTGAGACAGCGAAGATTATTGAAACTAAAGGAAGCAGCTTGTTTTAAACTGGGAAATTAAAGAGTGCAGCTTCAGTGAGCTGTAGAACAACATAAAGTGATCTAACACGCAAGTGTTGGAGTCCTAGATGGAAAACAAGGAGGCTCTGTAGGAAAACCAAATTAAAAAGCATTGAAATACAACAGCTGTACATTTTATAAGTTTGATGGAATTATAAACTTAAAGATGAAACTCACTGAACTGGAAGCCAGATAAACACAGAAACACCACGTTTCATTAAATTCCAGTCATTTAAAAACAGGGACAAAGAAAAAATAAAAAAGTAGTTCCCAAAAAGAAACTAGTTATTAATGGAATATTACTCAGCTATAAAGAAAGATAAACTCAAGGCTTTTATAGGTAAATGGGCACAACCAGAGTCCATACTCATAAGTGAAATAAATCAGACCCACATGTATAAACAATGCATTGTCTCACCAGTGTAAGAACCTGAAAGAGTGAATAAAATCTAAAAGGTACAATAGATAATGTGAGCGGGGAAAAAATGCTCAAAAGGAAAAAACAACTGAGATGCAAGGAGAGAGAAAAGAAAGAAGGGGAAATACGCATATACACACAGGATAGCTAGGGGAGACGTGCTACTGATTTCTATTGGCTAATTGAAAGGAACAGTTAATACTTAACTGTTTTATCAATCTTAAATGCCTATATTTGTTTAACCAAGAAACTAATTTGAGGATATCAATAGGTAATACAACAACTATTGTTAATTTCCTATCACCTTGTCTGAAATTCTATATGAATTGTATTGTTTATGTGCTATTTTGTAAATGTATGTATATTTGTTAATACATTTTAAATCTTTTATCTTTAAAATACAAAAAGAATGAGACTGGTTCTATGCAAGTTAACAATGATAAGAATGATTGTTGCCATAAGAAGCAACATAGCATTTTTAAAGTGCTGAAAGATAAAAAAAATTATTAACCTAGAACCCTCTATTAAGTAAGAAAGTTCTTAAAAACTGAGGATAAGTGGAGAAATTTCCAGGTTGAGGAAAGCTGAGGGCTGTGTCACCTGTAAATCTGTAATACAAGAAGTATGGGCAGGTACCGTGGTGAAGAACTGGACAAGGGATCTGGGCATTTAAGAGGGAGAGGAAGGGAAGGGAGAAAGGGTTGTGATTTGCTATATGAATATGAACTAATTCCCCAAGATGAGTATACTTATTCTCATTGCAAGCATATACTAAAATGAAGAGAAAAGTGAAAAAATGATTTTAAAGAAGGGTTGGGGATATAGAGTGTAAACGTACTGGATTCACCCAGGGCAGTGATAATGATGAATAATCGTACAAAGATGATGATGATAGAAAGCTAAAGGAACCTCTTCAAACTAAAAGACAGTGACACTAGACAGAAACGTAGATCAACACAGAGAAAGAAAAGATAAATGTATATGGGCCTGACATTTGCGTTTTATTTTTAAATTTTCTCAAAAAGGTTATGGACTCTGTAAAAAAAAGTAATGATGCATCAAAGGTTTGGAGCATACATAAAGGAACAGTAGAGGACAATAATACTGCAAAGAAAGAGTGATAAAACTTTCTCTTTTCAGTACAGGGAATTGAACTCAGGACCTTGTGCTTGCCAGGCAGGCACTGTGTTGCTGAGCTATATCCCCAGCCCAGAGTGGTGAAACAAAAGCATACATTTATGACAGATTATACACAAAGTATATGAAACTATATGGAGGCAAACGGTGGTAAATGGACCATGCCTATTATAAACATAAGAAAACCCTCTTCAGAGAAAAAGGAGACACAGTGGATCATCTAACAGTGGAAATAAAATAGGACAGTGACCAATACTTAAATAATCACAGAGAGGAGGGAAAATGGGAGTGGGTTAAGGAACAGATGAAAAATATGGAAAACAAAAGATATAATGGTAGATTTAAGTGAAGCATTTTATTATTGTATAAAATATAAATGCCTTTGACTCTTGGCTTCCATGTAGAACATATAGAGATGGAAAGAAAGATCTAGATAATCTACAAAATCATAACATGTCTTGAGGCCCTCACAGAACTGAGGTCACAGAACTATCAACTGACCTTAAAGCCCAAGAAGTCAAGCACCCCAATTAGAGATGGTACAAGCACTTACTTAGTCCAGGGCCAGTATCAGAGAAAGAGATGCCATAATCACACAGGATAGTAAAAGATTCATCTGAAGAATTTTTTAAGTGTTGCTAAAGTTTAAGGGTAGGATAGTGTTGGAATATATAACTCCCAGGTATCATAGACGTAAAAGATCAAAAAATTTCTCAATCATTTTCCTCAACTTGCCTATAGATTTCACTGGAACTAAAGAGAAAGAGGCTGGTGAGGAAGGACATTTCCCTTATGATGCTGGCCTAGGGACAAGAAGCAGGTGTTCCAGATCTTCAGTATCCTCCCTTTAGAACAAAAACTGGAAGCCACTGCAGGAAAACACATCACCTCTGCCAGAGGCAAGGTAAAGACGCACTAGACTGGGGTTATGGGAGCAGAGAACAGATCCTGTAAGTCTGTAGGAAGTGAATGCCCAGGGTCTAGACCTTGACAGATTACCAATCTGGGGCAGCACAAATGAGACAGGCCCACTTCTGAGATCAGGGATGTAAAACTGCCCAGATCCAAGACTGAATCAGAGAAAAGAAGACATCTTCGGGGGTTCCCAAAGGACAACTAAGTGCTGAAGGGCGAGGAGGGAAAGGGGAGGGCTGGGGGTGCAGAGGAGTAAAATGATCAAAGTGCAGTGTGTGTCGGTATCCCCCCCCCAGCTGAATACAATCACTGTGTGTTGCAAATGTGGACCAGTGAAAGTGTCTTTAAAAAGAGCAATGAACATAGTGTAAGCACACCCATTAAAATATAAAAGTGGACTGACTGGGATTTTTATAAACAAGGTCACACGTGCCATTTACCAGAAGTGCACTTGAAATAGAAAGACACCATTTTAAATTAAAAAGGTGATAAAAAGATACCCTGGGGAAACACTGTTTAAAAGAAAAAGGGAAGGGCTGAATTCATATGAAAGAAAGTAGACTTCAGAACAAGTGTTGCCAGAAATAAAGAGACATTCATTCCTTTAACAAGGCACGCTGGTCCACCCTGAAGATATTATAGATATTTATAGGTAATACCCCTAACATGTATTTGTCTTACAAGAGAGCCTTGAAATACATGACGAGAAAAGCAGGATGCCTGAAAAGAGGAATAGGAAGAAAAGCGATCAGTTTTGGAGATACTGGTGCTTCTTTTTTTAAAAATTTGACAAGAGCCCGAGAATACCGGAGTTCTGCGACACTCTCAACCCATTTGCCCAAGCTGACATTTACAGAACATTCTAGCCAACAGTAGTAAAATACACATTCCTTTCCAGTGACTATGGAAAACTCAATGAAATAGATCATATTTTGGATCATAAAATAAAATAATTGAAATAACTAAAAGAATGATTATTATTGTAACAGAAATAAACTAAAAATCCATGACAGCAATATATTTAGACAAAATCTTAAATTATGAAAATTTGGGAACATATCCCTAACATTACTCATAGATCAGAAAGGACATCATAAGAGAAATAAAATTTTCTCAATTAAATGGAAATAAGAACACAGTATATTAAAATTCTCAAAACAGCTCAATTTATGTCTAGAGGGAATGATAAAGCATCAAATGTTTATCCTAGAAAATGATAGTTTTGATTTAATAAGCTTTAATTATAAAAAATTCAAATTAGCAAAGCAAATTAAATTCAATCTGGGTAGAAAAAAGGAAATAATAAAAGTAAAAACAAATTTGAATTAAATTTAAAGTAGAAAAATCACAGTGAAAAGAAGTGGAAAGAAAATTTGTTCTTTTAAAAATCAGTTGTGATTGAGCAAGGTAAAAAGAAGATACCATAAATAATTGATATCAGAATTCTAAAAATGGACTCACTATAGAGGTAACAAACCTGGAAATGATGACAAAGTATTATGAAGATCAATGTGCCCATAATCTTGAAAACTCAGATAAAATGAGAAATTCATAAAAGACAAAATACCAAGCTTACTCAAAAGTATAAAATAACCTGAATTGGCCTATATCTGAAATAATTATATCCACAGTTAAATATAACTGAATTCATAGTTTTAAGCCAACAAAGAAAATTCAGGACCACTGGCAAATTCTAACACTTAACCATGAAAAACTGGTAAATCAAGGCCAAAAATATATTTGAAAAATACAGTATAGCAACAAAAAACAATGTAATTCATCATGTCAACACCCTGAAAAATAAACTATTTGTTCATTTCTTTAAAGGTAGAAAATGTGTTTGTACAGACCGAACTTTTTATTGAAAAGAAACTCAGTAAACTAAGATCAACAGGAATTTCTGCAACCTGATGCATGTCAACTTTGACAAAACTACAGCTAAAATCATACTCAGTGTTGAAACATCGACTATTTTACCACCTAGATGAGAAAATAAGACAGCACAGATTAATCTTTCTTAGTCCAAAAACCCAAAATCTGAAATGACTTTTAGAACATTGATGTGATAGCATAAGAGGAAATGTCTACATCTGACCTCATATGACAGGAGGCAGTTAAAATAAACACATATTAAAAGTATTGTAGAAAATTATCTTCAGGGTAAAAAAAAAAAAAAAAATACCAGGAAAACACTGTTGAAAAAAAGAATGGCTGAATTAATATGAAGAAAGTAGGCTTCAGAACAAAAATGTTACCAGAGATAAAGAGACATTCCTTAATAATAGCACAGTCAGTCCACCCTGAAGATATTACAGATATTTATAGGTATGTGTGTAAGGGACATGTGAAACATGTATCAATTTTGGATTAAACGCGATCTGATCCCTAAGATCCTCATCTTATGTATATACACATATCCCCAAATCCAAAATCTGAAATATTTCTAGTCCCAAGCGTTTTAGAAAAGGGAAAATTAACTTGTATTTTTATGTAGTATTGTCCTTGGGGTTATAACTAGTATAACAAGTCAACAAATAGGGTTAAAATGTCTAAAGATGGACCGCAATGGAAGAAATGAAACAGTCACTGTACTTGTCGATCGACTGTGTCAGTTTGAGAGGTTTAGAAGTTTAACTAAATTGGCTTAGCAATTGTATACCCTAGGGGGAAGGGCAGCCACCCCAGGGCGGCTCATCACCTGGATGATATAAAGGGGAAATGGCGGAGGACAGAGGGGCTGCCACTCTTCGGAGGAGTTCCAGTCTGCACCTTCAGCTCGGACGTCGTCTCCTGACTTCTAGCACGCTTCGGCTTCCACCTTGGATCCTTCACTTCCCGTGTAGGCTCATCCGCCTTCCATCACAGACCCACTGGCCTCCTGGTACAGACAAGCGCAGAACCTGCAGTGAGCTCCAGACCTTGCAGTGAATCCTTCCGTCTCCAGTGCGCAGACACCCTCTGCGCGCTTCCGCATCCAACTCTGTGGCCGACCAACATAAGCCAATATTGCGACTTCTTATACAGTTGTATATCTTGTGTATACCTGTTTCTCTAGTAAAACTCTGATACAGTCACCAAAAGGGAAAAATTGTCTACAAAAACATTCCATAGGATGTACAGCAATTTCCTAAACCTAATAATTGAGTTTAGCAAGACCTCAAGTAATAAAATCAATATTCACAAATAAAATGTATTTCTAGAAATCAAGATGAAAAATTGAAAATTAAAAGTTTAAGTGCCATATATGATAGCACCAAAAACTATGAAATACGTTGATTTCATGAATCTATGAGATATGAAATAACAAGTTATATGCAATATCTATACTCTGATAACTGAAAACACTTATGATAAAAACAGAACACTAGATGAATAAAAATATATATCACAATCAATTTACTACTAACCATTCTACTGATACCCAATCCCAGAATCTAAATGGTCTTTGTAGAGATTGTCAGTATCACTTAAAACTTTACATGAAATTACAAAGGACCTAAAATATCCAAAACCAATTTGAAAAGAAAGCTCTAGATTGGAACATAGACATTATTAAATTTTGAGACTTCCTAAAACGCTGTATGAATCAAAGTAATAAAGTGTGGCAGACAGACCAATGTATATTTGAACAAAACACTGGTGTAAAAGCAGACAATTTAAAAGAAGTCCTAAAATAGACCCATGCTCGTGGCAACTGGCTTTTTAAAAAGACGTCATGATAATTCAATGAAGAAAAAAAAATTTTTTTAACAAATGGTGCTAGAATTTGGAAAATAATGGCAATAATTAGCTCATACTCTTAATCTCATGTCATACAAATACTGCTAAATATGCCAGAGAGCTACAGAAACATAAATGCTAAAACTACAAAACTTTTAGAAGGTAACCTTAATGAAAAATCTTTTCAACAGTGGGTAGACAAACATTTCTGATATGGACACAAAGTGAAGTAAAAATAAAGGAAAAAAGTAATGTATTTGAGCTCATCAGCTTAAAAACTCCTCTTGACAGACATCACTTGAAAAATGAACAAGCAAATCACAAACAAAGATGCAATTAATACAAAAGATTCCTCTCCCTAAGATGCAAAGAACCCTGAAAATGAAGACACACACCCCACACCCAAAGTATAGCAGAATGGCCACCCCCACCTCACTCTCTGAAGAAAAGATGTATGTGAATTGGCATCGATTGTGTGAAAAAATCATCTACCTCATTTACCATCAGATAAATGTAAGTTCAAATCACAATGAGATACCGTTTTCTACCCACTACAATATCTACATTTAAAAAAAATAAACACCATAGTTGATCAGGATGGAGAACAACAGTAATTTTCAAGCATTCCTACTGAAAATATTAAAACAAGCAAAACAAAAACTAAAACAAACAACAGCAACAACAACAAAAAACAAGGATAAGCCTCTCGGGACAACTGGAAATTTCTTATAAAGGTAAACTTTCCAAGAAAAATCCACACAAAGGTACAAGAAAATTCAGAGATGTTTTATTTTTAATAGTCCAAACTGGAAACAACCCCAAAGCCCATCAATAGGAGAATGGTTAAAAATGTGTGATGTCGCTGTGTAAATAGTGCACACCTGTTATCCTAGTTATGTGGGAGGCTGAGGTCGAAAGAAGCGAATTCAAGCCAGCCTGGGAAATTTAGCAGCTTAGCAAGACCATCTCAAAATAAAAAGCTAAAAAGAGCTTCGTGTGAAGGCCCTAGTTTCAATCCCCAGTATCAGGAAAAAGAGAAGTATAACGTGTTCATACAGAGGGAGAGTACTCAGCAATAAAAAGCACTAAAATACAAAGACATAGAATGTGGCTGAATCTCAAGAACATTATGCAAATAAAGAAAAGCCAGACACCACAGAGTATATTCTCTATGATTTAAGTCCTGTAACATTTGAAAACAGAAAAATATAATCTGCAAGTGTAGAAAGGAGGCAGGTGCCCCGGCTGGACGCACCAGGGGTGGATGACACATGAAGCAGGGAGGGTGACAGAATTGGTGGTCAATGGCACGCGGGAATGGTCAACTGTGTTGTGTGGGGGGGTATTGTCTGGAGAAATTATAAGACAAAGATAAAACAAACCATCTTCCCCCATAAGTTGATGTTTTAAAAAAAAATTATTGCTGTAGGCAAGTCCAAGCAGTGTCAGTGGACTGGGGATTTGCTCAGGGGCAGAGCGTGTGCCCAACGTGTGAAAAGCCCTGGCTTTGATCCCCGGCACCAGGGGACATAATCAGTGATAAATTCCTCCTCAACACCAGGCTTCTTTCTTGGCATCATTCCAGTTCCACAGAAAGCCAGTGAGTGATGGGAGTGTTCTATATCTTAATTGGGACATGAATGGGTATACTCAAAATGGGCAAATTTAATGCACAGGACTCCAAAAGACAAACCATTTAAAAAGTATTTTAAAATACTTTTATGCGGTGTACTGATCCAGGATTCATGAAGTATACAAAAGTGAATAAAATATGTTTCTAGTTTCAAGGAAGTCAGTTTTTATTGGAGGACAGATATTACTCAAGGACTATCACAGTGTGATAGTTTAATACAGGCATCAATAAAATGCTTGGTGAGCAACAGTAAATATTATCATCTGGAGATATCTCAAGTCCTTTGAGAGAGAAGTCAAGAAGAAAAGCTAAGCATAAATGATCATATCTCTCCACAGGAGCCCAGTGAGGGGAGGTTTCACATGCAGAGCACCCCACAGCACTGGAATTTGTCCTTCTCAATGTTCAGACTGTGGCAGTGAACTTCCGACTGAGATGGTGTAATGTTAGTGTCCTGAGGTAGATGCCCAGTTGTTGCTAAAATGTAGAATGCAGGCTTATGAAAACAAAAACAAGGACATACATCGCTGTACCGTGCCATGACTCATATGAGTCGTATGAACACTTCCATGAGGAGGAAAATACTTCTGGTTGGGAATCGAGAGATATAGTTCTATGAAAAGGGTGCTGTTTGAACAAAACTATAAAGAACAAGTAGAGTCAGCCATGGTGGTGCACTGCTGGAATCTCTGAACTCTAGGAGGCTGGGGTAGGAGGATCAATAGTTCTGGCCCAGAATGGTGACGTAGCTCAGTGTAAAGGGTTCCATCCTCAGTACCGCAAAAAAAAAAAAAAAAAGGAAACAAGTACTGTTTCTAGAAATTGCAGCACAATGATGTTTAGTGAAGGTCGGATAGGATGAGACATTGCAAGAAGTCATGTGAGATGAAGATCAGTGACTGAGGGGTGGGTTAGAAATGCAGGGAGAACCCGTTGTCTAATTACCCAAATTACCTTAGGTGTCTCTTTGTCATGATGAAACAAAGAAATATTAAGCTATGGGAAGAGTAATATTTTGTGGAACATAAAAAAACGTGTAAGAGAGGAGAGAAAGATGGAGTTGAAAAAAAACTGTAGCCATGTTTTGAAGAACTGGGAAAGCCAAGTATGCAGAGCAATGTATCCACAGAGATCGCAGAGTTACAACAGACAGCAGAGTACGGTTCAAAGCTCAGATGACTGAGCTAGACTGCACTGGTTACCAGCCTCAGGAGCCACACAACATTAGCAAGACCCTGTCAGGGTGTGTATTCCCGCTGTGTCTGGCTTTCTCCTCTAATAAATAGCAATAATAAGATTATTCAGGCGCAGGTTATGTTCATGATTAATTGCATTAATACAACCCCAAGGTGATGGAAGTTTTAGCTGTCGGTATGGGTATATGTGTATGTGTGTGGAAACACACTGACTTGTATGTGACTTATCATTCTGTTTTTCTGTTGTACAAGCTGGGAAGTTCATTGCTTTCTACAGTAAAGAATGAAATCGGCACATATCTAGCAAACACCATCAATGTGGCTTCCTTCCATCCGAGTCCAGGAAGTCAGACTGATAACCATCAGAGCTCTCCTCCATCCAGCCAGCTCTAACTGGAACCATATGGACACTATAAAATCTCAACCTTGAACTTATTCGAGCTTTTGAACTTCTGCTTTCCTATGTATGAGATGGGTGTAATCCTCCATCGACATTTAAAAGTTAATACCAAATGACCTTGAGTAAAGTTAAACAGTTCTCTGTATCCACTCAGCTTTTTTGGTTTGGCTCCAGTGAAGTTTAAGGAACTGATTTGATTATAGAAGGGTCTGAACATGTGTCGTTTTTGTAGAGGCACTGACTCATGTCATTAAATGGTCACCTGCTGTCTAACTTTCTTAAAAGAGTTTTATAATGCTTACCAGTTAAGATTCCACGAGAGAAGCATAAAAACAAGAGACATGCTTGTGAGCGCTTTTGGGGCTTTCACAATTGTAGGAGGTGGTTACATCGTTTCGGTGAGGCTGTCTGATACTGATGGTTGAAATACAGAGGTCAGACACTCAGGAAGGGAAGATGCTTAATAAAACTATTTATATCCTAGAAAAATTCAGCTACTGAAATCTTAACCTCCAAGATGATGACATGAGGGGGCGGGGACTTTAGAAGGTGATTAGATCACATAGCGGAGTCTTGTGACTGAGATTAGTGATTTATAAATGGGACCCCCAGAGAGCTCCCTCCCCTCTTATTTCAGGAGAAGATCCGTCAATAAGTGTTGTGTTTGGCCAAGAAATAGGACCTCACTGAATAGCAGACATGCCAGCACTTTGACCTTGACCTCCGCATCTTCCTAAACTGTAAGCAATGAATCTCTGCTGCTTACAAGCCACTTGCAGTATTAGTAGTTTGTTACAACAACCTGAACGGCCTAAGATAGTGACAACGTGAGTGGGAGTAAAAGCAAGCTGGAGCAAAATCACATGGAGCACACAAGGACAGACTAAAATGGTATTCTTATTGCCCCTTGAATTAGATGTGTAGGGATCCTGGGGAAGCCAGGCCCCTTTCTCATGAAGGTAAAGACACACACCTGGCTGAGGAGTCGGAGAAAGAGAAGAAGGACTCAGAAAGAAGACAGATGCAGATACAGGTGCTACTCTCAGCCATCCACGTGAGCCCACACATCACAACAGTTGGGGCCACGTACAGCATGGCTGCCGACTCCCGGCCATCGCTCAGTCTCCCCAGATCGCCCCCAGGCTCACCAGCTAGAAGCCTGTAAATAAGGAAGTACCCTAAAACGTAGTTCAGGCTCACTAACCTGACCCACCATGAAGCCCTTACAGCATACCAATGCACTATTTCCCATTAAAACTTGCTTTTAAATGTATGGTATTAAACAGTGAGTGTCAAAATCCACATTTTCTTTTCTTTGGTCTGGGTCTAAAGGAATTCAGATGAAGCCATCCTGGATGTACAAGATGGGCCTGTTCATTTCAGTCAGCCTTGTAACTCTGTAGTTTATATATTGGAATTATTTTCTTTACTTTTGTCCTATTTTGACATAAAGTCTTTGTCATTTGCTTATGATGAAAATACAAGGAATAAATCATTTCTAAATATTCACGATTCTTGCCTGGCAAGCACAAGGTCCTGTGTTTGATTCCCGGCATCAATAAATAAATAAATAAATAAATATGCACTGTTGTGGACTGTAGTGTTTCTCTGTCATTATTTTCTACAGAACACTATTATTTGCTATTTGTGTTGAAAACCAACATATAAACTATGGTGAGCAGTTGTCTGCAGGCGATGGCAGAGCCTTGATTCAAAACCCTAAACCTTTCTTTGTGGTTCATCTAGGGGGCATGTCAGAGGCCATAAGAAGCATCTCTGTCTGCCACCTACACTTCAGGTACCTTGGATTGGCTGGATCATGGGCTCCAAACAGCAGAAGAAGCTGCACAGCAGCATGGCCCTGTTGCAGAGCCTTCTCTTGTTCTGGGCCCCACTCAAAACTACTGCTTTCTGAGTCACTTGTTGAATGGATCAGAGTAACATACCTAAGTGAGAAATGTGTTGCCTCCAAAATCCAAACAACTTCCCTAGATGTTGTGTTTATTTCTTGTTTGTAGAAGGTTATTGCCAGATACAGCAACATAACCCTAGAAGAGATATCTCTGCGGGCACAACACAAGTAGACTCCTAGAAATTTCATTGTACAGGGCCCTTGAGTTTTAGTTATTTCCCATCCTCTGACTCACAAATGCTTTATCAACAAGTCCAGAGTGGTTATTACCTCTTGCTCACATGGTCCAATCAGCATAATATCATTAATGTGACCAGTGTGATACTTTGTGAAAGAAAAGATGATCAAGATCCCCTAAATACTAAAATGTGGCACTGGCCTGGAGAGTTGATATACCCCTGAGATAAGACAGTAAAGGTGTATTGCTAAACTTGTCAGCAAAAAACAAACAGCTTCTGGTGGGCCTTATGGACAGGAATGGAGGAAAAAAAGCCATTTCCCAAATCAATAACTACATACCAAGTACCAGGAGATATTCTAGTCTCTCCAAGCAATAAAACCGTTACCTTTAGTACGGCAGCTGCAATCAGAGTCACCACTTACATTCACTGTAATCCATCATTATTCTCTAAATCGATCTGCCTTCTGCAGAGGCCAAGTAAGAGAGTTAAATGTGAATGTTATGGGAACCAATCTCGCATCTTTCAAATTCTTGATGGTTCCCAATCCCTCCAGGAATGTGATGTTGTAGAGGCTACTATACTGGGTTTCTTTTGGGCTTTACCACCATGATAATCCTCATATACCAAGTTAGGGAAACAATATGAAAATCCTGCCAAGTAGTAAATATACCTGTTCCAATTATGCGTTATGGAACTGGGGAAATGACCACAGGATGGCTTTGGGGACGTACTGTATCCACTATAATTCAGACCTTGGCTAAAACTCCATGATCACCTGACCTCCATAGTCCCCTACCCAACTTTTGATACCAATATTTGTATTAGTCAGGATTTTCCAGAGGAAGAGAATACACAAAAAATGTATGTATAATTATACAAGGAAATGTGTTAAATAGGCTTGCAGGATCAGAGGCAGGAGGACCTGTAATAGCTATATGTGTGCTGGGGAACTAGAGGATCCAGCTGTTGTTCAGTCCTAGAAGACGGAAGCTGCAAAACAAAAGGAATGAAGGAGACAGTACGAGTCCAAGATCAAAGGTCTGGGAGTGTCCCGCAGAGTCTCCAGTGCAAGTCTGAGCTGGAAGTCTGGAGAAACTGGCAACCGATGTTCACGGGAGGTGGTGAACACGGGAGCTCTTCCAAAACAGGACACTTCCTTCTTCTTTTCCCTTTGATTCAGTCCAGTTGACAAATCTATTGGTCAGTTCTTCCCACCTCTGAGGTGGGCCTTCTACACGCAGTTTACTGGCCTACCTGTCAGCCATCCTCAGATACAACCATGCTTTACTAATCTATAGGCATTTTATAATCCATTGACGTTGACATATTAACAGTCACAGTCTCTTTTCTCTTTGTTCTAAAAAATCTGGCTTTCACCAAAATTATGTTTAATATCCACATATTGGCACAATTGCTCACGGTAATCTCTACATTTTATAGCATGCATCTGAAGTGTCTTCTCACCTCTACTCTTCTCCCAGCTCCAAAATCACTTCCATATTTTTAAGTATTTTTACCTGCAGCATTTCTCATTTTGGTACCAAAATCTGCATTCATGGGATTCATGGGGATTCTGTAGAGAACAAAAACCAATAGCAGATACAGAGAGACGGAGAAAGAGAGAGACAGACAGACAGACAGAATAAAAGCTTGCTTATTGGCTCATGCAATTATGGAGACTCACAAGTCCGAAATCTATAGTGAGCAAGTCACCATGCTGAAGACTCAAAAGAGTTTGTGAAGTTCTAATCCAAGTGTAGCAGGTTTGAGATTCAGGAAGAGTTGAAACTTCAGTTCTACATTTAAGTACAAGAAAGAACCAGTGTTCCCGTATTCCAGCTCAAGGTAATCCAGCAGTATGAGATCTCCCTTTCTCACAGAGGGTCGGATTTACCCTGTTCAGGCCCAATTTTCTTCACTTAGTGTACTGATCCAGATGTTAACATTATCCAAAAACACTCCATCCCTAGATACATCCAGAGTAATGCTTGATCAAACCCTGTGGCCCATTATAGTTGATAGATAAAAATCAACCGTCATGTTTTCATTTATTTCCATGATTTTTCTATTTACTGAAAGGATGTGTACTTTTATTATCTGTTTAATTGATTCCTCCAACAATCATTCATGCATTGGTCTTATGTGTCCTGCACTCTGCACAAAAGATCAAAGATTTTGTTTTATCACTTTAGCAGATAAAAGGATTATTTTTTCTTAAAAAGAAATAATACATATGGGAAAACACTGGTCAGTGGGCAACCTGTGGCAGTAGAGTGTTCCAACACTTTGGGCACATAAATAAGTGACTTCTTCAATCACAGGTATTGATGCTGATTTTCCTGAGACCCAGGCCTGGATGACTATGTTGCAAATCTGTAGTGCAAAATTTTAAAAACAAGATGTTTAATGAAGTGAACTATACACAGGCGTTGATGGGAAGGGAGTGAAAGTTGAATTCACTGGTCACTCTCCAAATTGTTTGAGGACCCCCATGGAGGAAGGCAGACTTCTTGAGACTGTTTAAACTCAGATCCCTGAGTCTGGGGAGGTCAGCAGCACAATGTCATTGAAGAGAACAATTTGATGCAAATCTGATTCAAAGGGTCACTGCATGACTATGATTCTTGACCTCTGCCTGTTTCTAGTAGATTGATGCAGAAATACAGAAAACCAAATGTTGATTCAACTAACTTCTTTCCCAAAAGACAAATGATGATAGCTGTACAAGCATCATTTTTTACTTCTTGATAACATTTAAGCACAGAACAAAGGGAACAGCAATAAAAAGCCCTGGTACCTAATGAGTGTGAGGTAACTGCGGCTATACATTGGACTGCAGGGAATGGGTCTTAGTCTGAGATTTTCTCTTCTCCTAGGAACTGGGAGAACTAGGAGGGGGAAAGGCAGGAAGGGAAAAGACAACAATGAAAAAAGAAAGATAAAGTAGAAACAAAGCTTTGCAAATAAGGAGGGGAAGAGGGGTTGAAGGGAGGGGAGGGGAACAGGAAAAAAAAGAATCAAGATATATCATGTACAGGTACAAATTCCCTATGGTGAATATGAATATTGTGTATATCTAAATTGTGCCAATAAAATTAGTTTAAAAACAAATATTAATACACAAAAAGAAAAAATAAATAAATCATTTTCTTGAGGTATATTTGGAGCCCACTCTGTACTACAAGTGTTCAGCTGCTTTCCATTTGAATTACAATCTATATAAGTGATCACTGAATCACTGAATACTTACAAAAATCTTACCTGTGGAGGAAAAGAATAAACATGGTCTCCTAAAGAAACTGTCAGGGTGTTTTGTGAGGGAAAATAAATATGTGGGTCAAAGGGAGCTCAATAAATATAGTCTAAACATCCCAAACTTTCAAAAGAGTTCACTCAAGAATATGTCATGAAAAATAAGTTCGCACTTGACTATTCCTACAGTCCCTGGTGACAGAGAAGAAGACAGATGTATGAGGAGCGCAGAAATGCCTGGCATGGAGATAAACGGACACTTACACGGATGAAGGATTTTAAATCATGGAAAATCAGTACACTCAGTAAAGTCATGTAATAAATATGTGTCTTTAAGAAGTTGTGGAGAGATGTTGAAATCTGAGCATGACATTAAACTCTTTGGCGTAAATGAAGTGACAAATTAATGAGACCTAAAGGAGATTTAACTTGATCTAAAGAAGGGAGACAAAATTGCAGGTGAGTTTTTTTTGTGTGTAAGTGTAAAGTGCCGACTATGGCAGTTACAGTGATAAACAGCCAGTGAACTATAATTTACAGTCCAGGGAGGTTTTGGGAAATCTGAAAGGATGTGCTAAAGACATATGATGCTTAAAGTCCTTTTAGCAATAAGGAATGATTTGATACTCTGAAGATACTGACCAGTGAAGTTCTGGTTTGTTTGAGTTTGTTCATTTGGTACTGAGGGTCAAACCCAGGTGTGCTCTGCCACTGAGCTACATCCCCAGCCCTTTTTTAACTTTCTAACTTTGGAGACAAATGTAAGTTGCCAAGGCTGACCTTGTACTGGTTACTTGCTGCCTCAGCCTCCCACTTAGCTGGGATTATAGGTGTCCACACCAAACAAGGTGCTGGTTTTAAAGCCCAGAAATATACTGAGTATCATCAACTTTCCTGTGATTCAAACACATCTATTAAGATTTTTTACAGTTCTACACAATCAATATTAATACAGAAAAGGACCTTACGTTAATATGGAATATAGACAAATAAGTAACTGAAAACATTTAAAACTGCCTAAAAGCATAGTTTAAGCTATTTCTACAGAACACTGAAGCACTAGCAAGATAATGAATGAAACCAGAAACCCAAAGAGTCAAAAAGAACACCAAAGCCACCTTTGTCCTGAATATATTTGCCAATCTTCGAGAGCCAGAGCTCTGGTGTTGCTCTCATGGGGGGTTGATACCGTATGTCAAAGCCCAAGGCCAGTCCACAGTAAAGAGTGTAAGCGGAGACCCAGTATATAAAGTCCAAACCCTTAAAGTCAAAATGAACCAGAATAAATAAAGTTCATTAACTCTACCCCAGCAGTGACAACCACAAATCTGATCTCAAAGGAATCTGCTACACAAAATCACATCACCTGAATGACCCCTAAACCTAAGTAAAAGTGACCCACCTCAATTCATACTTCAGTGCATTCCCATGGTTTAAATATTAACTCACCCCTTGACCTTGGCCAAGTTTGATTCCAGCCAAATCTTTAAAATTATTGAATATTACAAATAACTTTTGTTTATAGATTATATCTCTCTTAGTCATGATTTTAAGAATAAAAACTAAGAATCTTTAAATAGTTATTAAACAATTTTGGAATAATAAAATAATTCCTCTTAACGTGAATATTGTATTTTGAGAAATATTCTTCATCTTTTCCAAAAAGAAAAACAATGAGAAGGGTGGCATTTATAGTTGTTTTTGTAAAGCACTTTAATGTCTGTCTTAAGAAGAGTGACTTAAATTCTCATATTGTCTGCCTTCAATCTGTTGTACTATATTGCTTTGGTTAGAATATATAAGGAAAACCCAGCATTACACAATATATATTTGTAAAAGGAACATTTTAATGGTCTTTTAGATACTTCTGAACATTCTTCTCTGATACGCTGTCAAAAATAGACAAGTGGTGGAACAGCATAGAGCTAGAAATCTTATCCCTGAAATCTTGTATTCATAGGGTTAGCTTTCACTTTGAATGGATCTTTGATGACGCATAAACTCACTAATTTAAGCAGATTTTCAAATGTTGATAAATTTCATGAAGCAATATCAAAAATGCTATTTACTAATAGTACTATCAACCTCACCAACAAATTTTTAAATATTGAACTGCCATATTAATGGTGGCAGACTGCATTTTTCAAACATTTAATCCTTCTCTTGAGAGCTGTGCACTTCTCTTTAGCAACACAGAGCTATAACTGTTTTCCTGAACTGATAGTCTGACATAATTAATATACAAAGTATATTTGTCTGTTACTTAATCTGAAAAGCTACTAACTCATATCTTTAAGAAAACTGGTATTCTGCAGAAATAGCAGTTAGTTTAGCCTGCAACTAAAGCAGTCTCACAGGTGCTTTTCCTTGCCACAGCTATTATAATTTAGAATACAGCAGAAATTCTCTGCATGTATTTGTCATATTGTCACATTGAAGAGAAAAATGACAGGTACGCAAGTGTGAGGATTTAATCAGAGTAGTATTTACTACTTCCACAAGGATATTTGACCCCCCTTTTTTGTTTGTTTGGTTGGTTTAATTTTTACTGCAAATGAGGTCTCAGTGATAAAGATAATGACTCCAGCCTTTCACCCAAGATGAAAGATATATTTTGTGTTCATTTCAGACCAAGAAAACATTTAATCCAATTTAAAGTTAGAAACAATATCTTTCCTACAGTATTTCAAGCACTGATTCAGACAATCCTATCAATATATCTGAACTGCCCTTGCATCAAAACATCATTAATTTATTTTTTCCATTTTCTCAATACAACTGGATCTCCAAAAACATATTATCAAAAGATAAAAGTTCAAAGAAAAATCCATTGTTTTTATTCATATATTTAAGTTCTACAAGTGTAAAATACACAAGCAATTTGAAAGAACATACATACATATACACACACGCACACACTTCTCACGCATAGCTTTGTGGGAGAAAAGCAAGAGCTTTATCATCAGGAAGATTAGATAACACAAAAGACATTAAACTCTGCAAAGTTTAATACTCTGCAAAAACGGAATTAAACTAATGTGTCTTAAATAAATATGAACTTTGCAGTTTCTATCAGTTTCCTCTTGCTGCATAAAAAATTACCCCACACTTAGAACCTTAAGCCACATCCATTTATCACTCTGCAGTTCTGTAAGTCAGAAGTCCTTTCAGAGCGGATAACTTAGGTTGTCTGCAGGACCAAAATTATAATTTCAGCCAGGTTGTACTCTTTTGTAGAAGCTCTGGGGAAGAATCTTCTTCCACGATCATTTAGGATATTGGTCAAATTCAGGTCCTTGCAGCTGTAGGACAGAAGTTATTTCCCTGTTGGACTACCAACCAAGGTCACCCTGAGAGGGAGCACTAAGAAAAGCCTTCCTGAGGAAGTGAGTGGTGTTTAAGATGTGAATATATGATTGAAGTTAAGTAGGTAAAGAGGAGAAAAGCTTGTTCCAGACAGAACAGGCTTGTGGTGGGAGAGAAAGGGATAGAATGAAGAATAAAATAAAGAATGAACTCTAAAACATTCTGATCATGGCTCCTTGTTCCGCACAAATCAAAAAACTGGTAAAAAGTATACATCGGTGTGATCTCTTGACGCCCTGTGGGCATCCCACAGGGCCCTTCTTTCCCTCCTGCTCCCCACATCTGTTTCTCTGTGTCTGGGCCCCGACTGTCTGGAGGAGGTAATAATCCTTGCTCACTGACCAGGAAAGGGAGTTCTGCCACTCTCTGTCTTCCTCCAGCAAAAAGAACACGGTCAGGTCTCACCTGCTGCTGCAGTTTCTTCGTGGAATTGGAGTTCTATCATGGCCGTGCGCACACATGTTAAATACCTCAATGCTTGAATGGCTTTTAATTTAATGAGAGGTTGGGCAAATCCCTTATGTGGGAAGATGCGTGCAGTGATGTCTCTGTGACAGAGTCAGTGCTTCATCTGGCAACTGCAGTGTGGAACACTAATGCTTAACCACTTTCCACTATATCGTGTGGACGGCACTGGCTTTTCTAGAAGCTAGAATGGCAATAGAAATCCGTATAAAGTATGGAGAAAGGCAGCATAAGAAGACCTAGGGTCTAGAGTCCTTTTTTGGGGCATCAAAGTTTCCATTCCTATGGTTCAAAAACTCTTTTACCTTAGGACTTATCCCCAGGCTTCAGTCTTATGGTTTGTTTGCTCAGGCAAGAGGAATCTAAGGTACTTGTGCCTTGTGCCCCGAGCGAGGTAAAGGGATTCATCTGGAGAGGAGCACCTTGATGTGGACTGATGACTCTGGGGAGGAAGAAGAACGAAGGCTGGTGGTTTTACGGGAATAGTGGGAACAGGAAAGCCTGAGCTGTGACACACACGTGACACACCTGACAGTGTCTCCTTGGCAGAGTCTTGTTGCATTTTTCCCTAATTTCTGAAACTGCATAAGATTTAACACAATACATGCATTTCCTCCAAATTAACCTCACTGGCAATACCCAGTGAGCTACAGAAAGCTCCAAGATGTTCTGGTCTGGCCTGGATTGAGTGGTCATTAAGACGTGTTGAGGACTGGCTCACCGAGTGTAGGTATGGGTAGAATAGAAATGAGAAATACATTTTGACTCATTACACAAGCTATAAGTCTCTTGAATGATAGTATTTCCTTTACACTTATATCTTCGAAACCTAAAAACAAAGATGAACTCTATAAATGTTTTGTAGTAAAATGATTTTGCCAGCTTTGTGACAGGTGTCTTGGAGACAGAATGATGTTGATGTTGATGGCAATAATTCTGGTAAAGAAGCCAAAGTAGGAGAAAGGAGAAGGGAAAATCCTGGCTTGTGTGTGAGTCTACTCTGCTCTAGACCTAAGTCAAGAAGGCGTTTGGGGTAGAATATTTTATTTTGTGGATAAAGAGGCAAGAGGCAGGAATGACACACAAACCTCTATAAAAAGATCGAAGGGTGAGCAACATTCGGTTAAAGAAAAGAAGGGCTGATTAAAGCCTGATATTTGTCAAACAATTTGCAAATGCTCCCACATATAATCTACCAAATTATGCAGGGTTTTATACATTTAACAGTAACTTTTCCCTCCAGACTAAGACCCAGGGTTTTGGACTTAACTGAGGTCATTCTAGTCAGGCTGGCTTCAGTGAGGCTGTGGTCTCAGTCCATGTTGTTATAATTTCTATGTAGATGTTTCCCCAAAGCCTTGTGTACTCATAGGCTAAACTTTTGGCAGGTAATTGGATTATGGATGATGTCACTGACTTGCTGTTAGCAGACAGGGATCCTATAGAAAGGAGGGTTGCTGGGGGCATGCCCTGGAGGGGTGCATCTCCCTCTCCGGCTCTCCCCTTCACTCCCTGCTTTCTCCTGCTCATGCCCTGAGCGGCTCTCCTCTGTCATGTTATCCTGCCTCGGAGCTAGCTGACCAAAGACTGAAATGTGAGCCAGCATGAACCTTTCCTCTTTTAAATTGTGGGTGTCAGGTATTGTCTGTGTCAACAACAAAGAAAATACCTGAGACAGTGCAGGAGCTCACTCCCCTGCTGCACTGTGGTGAAACTCGCCCTCGTGAAACAGCTGAGGGGTCATTCTAACAGAGAACCAATCTGTGGTATTTAACAATAGCATCTTCAGCCAGATTTTTGCACAGGTGTCTCTGCTGTCATCCCAGTAAATCTGGAGGTGTACATTCCCACTACTCTCCTGCCCTTGGCCACTGATGTCCTTCCTTGGTAAGGTAGGGAAGCCTGCAGCGAAGACCAGTCAGATGGACACAACTCGGCTTTTCTGCTCCTGGGCCCAAGAGAAGTCACTGAACCATATTGCTGGAGAGACCTCCAGCCTCTGGGAAATGTTACTCTTTAACCAAACCAGAAAGATCATTGTCTGCCTATTTCTTGACAGTCAGATAAGGAAACACCACTGATCCCATTGGAGATTTACTCAGGTTAGTCAGGAAGCTTTTCATCAAATAGCACCAACATCCAGAAATAGGAAGTAGAATCATTAACCTTAACATAGGAATTCCAGATGGCAATCTGGCCTTTCATCACAGCCAGGGGGAAATGGCAGAGACAGCATTCACGAAATGAGAAACGGAAGAGGTGCTACCTGTGACTGTTTCAGCTGAGCATTTCGGGAGCTCCACAGTTGGAACTCTACCAGACAGAACTGAGGTTGCTTCTCCAGGGCTAGACTAGTAGACATAATTTTTTCCAGAGCTAGGTTGTAACATCTTAAAATTACAAGCAGTTTAGAAGCACTTCTTTTGCTGTTTTCATCTATAAAATAGTAGGAGATATAAACTCATCTGGTCTTTAATAGACTTTTCTAAAAACATGTACTTTGTCATTTTAAAAGAGAGTACCAAACTTAGTGATCTTGAGATGTTCTTTGTGATGTGAATCTTTGTTACCATCTATTTCCCAGGCTGCACTACCTGGCACCCCAATAAGAAAAATTAAAATCAGTTTCTCAGGCATTGCTAATCAAACATTTCCCAGCCACTTATAAGAGTGCCCTTGAGGTTTCGCATATATATTCGTAAGTTCTCAACTTCCTCAGAATTCTATTCCTGCTTTTCCTTACTCTAGCCTGTCTTTAGCTAATCCCACTTTCTATACTCTCTGTGATGCTGAGCCCTCATAACTGTTGGGATAGGATTTTTTTGTGTGTGATACCGGGAATCAAACTTAGGACCTTGCACTTGCCAGGCAGGCTCTTGTGCCACTGAGCTATAGCCCCAGCTTGGGATAGGATTATTTTTTCTTGACTTTCTCATCTTTAGAATCAACCACACTTCTATATCTTCCGTAATGATTCTATGCAGAGTTGGGGGATTCTGAATCTTAGGAGAAACATATCAAACCACAAGAAGGATTTCCATTCTCTTATCATAAGGTGATATGGACACACTGTGAGATATCGGATCATTAGTAATGTCAGTATACGAGTTCATCAGAGTAATTCTTACTATGAATCCCCAAATACAATCAATTGAAGTGACTTGTTCAGGTTCTTTTTTTTTTTTGTGGTACTGGGGATCGAACTCAGGACCCTGCGCTTGCTAGGCAAGCGCTTATTCCACTGAGCTATATCCCCAGCCCCTCAATTTGTTCAGGTTCAACAAATGGAATGATCCAGATCATTTCAGTGACCAACCCTGGTTGTAACTATTGGTACAATGATGTCAGCTTGGCTAGGGGATCTCAGACACTGTAGTAACAGTAGCTTAGGGATGGTCTGTCAATCCCATATGAAGTTGAGATGAAACAGAGATACAGAGAAAAACGCCTACTTTTCCACGTTAACTTATATAAGTCATGTGTGAGACTCCTGTCTCAACAAACCCTCCACAATGGCAAAAATTCAAATAAATGTCAAAGATTAAAAACTTGAGCCAGGTTACTGGAGCCTTTATGGAAAGAACAAAGTTACAAAAAAATGCTTTTGTTTGCTGCTGTGTGGAATCCCAGGTAGGGGAACTCTCCTGAAGATTGCCTTTCTTCCTTATAATAGGAAGATGGTATCATCAGCTTCTTCAGAAAAGCTGTCCTCCCACGTGCCAAGTGGTATGACTTTCTGAGTAAGCTTCCCAGAAGAAACTGGGGATGAGGCGTCTGTCAATTCTTTTGCTCTCCAACTTTTAGTCTGAGTAACACAGTCCTCAGACATGGTGCAAAGAGCAACTTATTTCCTCCTAGGAAGATACACAAAATGCAGGGTCCAAACCCTGCCAGTTAGAAAGAGTTAATATTTCTGGGGAGTGCCTTCTGCTTGTTTCCATGGGGACCTGCAAGGATAAGAAATAAAGGACAAAGGACCAAGGGTTTTAGGAGCCTCACTGTCTCTTTTGGGGGCGATCCTACTGACTCTTACTCTGTGCTTGGCCCTGAACTCGGCACAAGAAGATAAGGAAATAGCAAGGCAAAAGCATTTTAGAGGTTATCAACATGTGGACACATTTCCACAAAGGCTGGACTCCAGAAGACCCAAGGTAGAGGCTGACCATCTTGTAAAGAGTGACTCCCACCCTGGGAAGTGTGGCCGGTGCTCACTGGTACACAAAAAATCACAGCAACTCACTCTGTGTGGCATGTTTACTGCTTTGCTAGAAGCATAAGATCTCAGTCAGTTGAATAAATCTTTAAGTGCAAAGATCTTTTTTTTTTTTTTTTTTTTTGCCATATGGGGGACTAAACCTAAGGCCTCACATATGCAAAGCAAGCAATCCCCTGGGCACCACCCTAAGCCCTTTTCATCCTTAGTCAGGGACTTTCTAAGTCAACCAGGCCAGCCTTGCACTTTCAATTCTCCTGCTTTTGCTTAGGATTATAGTTGTGTACTGATGGGCCTAGTAAAAAAGAAACTTTCTTGAAAGAAACAGCTTGACTAGGAAAGGGGCTTTCTATTCTTTCTCATTCACTACTTTTTCATGAGTTGGCGAGATCCTTTGTGGGATCGGATCATCTGGCTCTCAGAGTATTGTGTGTTTGTATTTTTGCATCAAGACTGCCTAGACTCTAATTAACACAGATCAAGGTTCTTGCAAGCATAAAGATGCACTCAGCGATAGTCATCATTTCTGAGAAACTGGGGGGAAAACACTTGGCAAAGCAAGTGGAAAAGCAACCAGTGATGGAAAGGAGCTCTCTTCCCCACCTAAGCCTTTGCCTCGGCTTCTCCCTCAAAGCAGGTCCTGCTGTGCCCGTCTTCCACCTCGGGGGAGAAACAGTGAATGAAGTCAAACAGCCATTCTTTGATCATCCAAGACTGTAGAAGTGCTCATAAATGCTGTCCTCCTTACTTTGAATCATTTCCCCAGGGCAGTTTTCACTTGGCCCCTGAGACATCCTGACGGGCGCTTGACACTTGCATTTTATCCTGTTGTAATGAAGCACATTTCCATCGTATTCAATATTTTCCCACTCCAGTTATAGGCAGTGAATCAAACTTGCTACACAGGAACTTGTCTGCAGCCCTCAGGTCCAAGAGCCACTGGAGAGACCTGCTCTGGTAACTGCCTGTGACTCTATGCAGCGCCTAACTCTGGATTTGAAGAACAGTTAATTGGATTTGCTCTCTTTTTGAGAGTGAAGCAGATCATTTGCTTAGTAAATGAAAACACTTTTTGTCTTTTTTCTCAACATCTTTTATTGGTTTTGGCTGCTTAACTTGGATAATTTAATCACAAACTACTTAAAAGCAGAAAAAGATTTCAAGTTTAGAAGTGAGCATAAAGCACATTGGAGGCAGAAGCTGATGACTAAGGCACTTCTGGTATCAGAACTTGAGAGCCACTCTGGATACTTGAGCGATCATTTCTGCTTCCAGGGCCTCTCAAATATTGTCCTGTACGAGAAATTGGAGCTGGGAACTACATGTTCAGTGGCATTTCAGTGAGACCCTGGTGCTGAGCTAGTGGTAGAAGAGCAAGTCCCACCTCTACCAGCCGACCCCTAGGTGGGGGTAAGGGTGGCCTCTACTTCACTCAGCCTGGAAACCACATGAAAGCCCTGTGGGATTTGATTTCTTAAGAGAATCTTTTTAGGACAAAGAATGGAAGATACAGTTTTAGTAAATGTTTGTGTTTTGGCTATACTTTGACAGATTCAAGATGGCAACCATTCCCCCAGAACAATAAGGGCCACAGATACGAGTTTTAAGGCTGAAGTATTGCTATTGTTCTTAGTCGATACCAGTGTGGTAGTCACAAGAACAATGATTTCTCTAGCTGGTGCTTGAAAAGGGGACCTTCCAGAGTCATAGGACATTCTCAGAGGTATCAAGAAGTTTCCTGCAGAGTTTTTATTCCTTACTTGCTTCATGCGTGGTCGTGACTGTGAGCAGTGGCTCTTGGATTCTTTCAGTGCAATGTAGCTTTGATTCCACCTCTGAATACTGTAATGTGAAAAACCTCCAGAAGCACTCCTGGGGATGTGCACAGTCAAACTCAGCCTCAGGTGACTTTCTGCAAAGAGGAAGGTGGCACCTGCAAAGAAGTTAAACTTCCTTAAACATGAGAAGTTCTTCTCCAGGCTCACAGGTATCTGGGGTGGAAGAGTGCCCCGTCCACTTCTCACTGCTTCTCATTTCTCTAAAATATTCATCATTTTTCCAGATACAATCAACTCATTCACTCTCCTCGCAATCAGTCCTCAAAATTAAAAGGGGCTCATATCTGCCTTCAGCGAAACTAGAGGTTTGATATTTCTGTGGTCTTGCAAAGGGACCATTCAACACCAAACTCCATCTAGTTGAACATTTTCACGTGAACTATGTGGCAAATGAAATGACAGAAGGAAAGAAGACTTGGGGCTGATAACACAGTGTGCTTGGAAATGCTGACCTCCTAGAAATATGTTGTAGAAGTTTCATTTTTTTTTTTTGCTAACTATATTGATGGGACGCCTTTAAGTTGTTTTTTTTTTTTTTTTCCTAGAGCTTCAAAGATCATTTTAAAATCTCCACATATTCTGTGTCATTTCCTGCTGCAAGATCAGGTTATTTATTTCCGGCTGTGTTTTTGTGTTTCCCAGTGAGGCATATTCTCATTGTTCTCTTAGTGTTTGCCAGTTTAATGAACTGTTTTATGACTTAGATGCAAATAATGGGGCTTTTGTGAAGAAAGGCAGAGAAGCAGGAAGAAAGGGAGGAGAGAAAGGAAGGCAGCATAAATGGATAAACTCCAGCACCCTGGGATTGCCTGTTAAAATCCTACACAGATTTTCTCCCCCATCAGATAACTTGCTGACCTTATCCTATGCCACATCTGATTGCAATTACTTCAGTTTGTTAGTCTGGCCAATTTTAGAAACTTGGACAATGTACGTCGTTGCAATCAGATCTTCATTAAAACTAGAAATGAAGGATAAATCAGTTATTGCCACTGAAGTGGTTATGATGTATTTTTTCCTGAAGAAATACACTCATGTCAGCAGGTCTGAAATTTTATTTCTCTAAACTTCCAGCAAGACTTCTACCGATGTTTGTTATCTTCTACATTATTAATCTGTAAGCTCATGAAATTCAGTTGCACACTATCTCAGTATTTTCCCAATTCTTTTCCTTTGTAAATGTTATAATTGCTGATAAAATATGAAGGTACAAAACACACAGTGTAGGGAAAGGTAGAACTGGGTGGGAGCCATAAATTTCTCAGCTTTAGAATCTTAGCTCTCCCTGCTCACTGATAAATATTAATTTAGATTTCCATCAGGCTGCCAGGCAGGTGCAGTAATTTTTTTTAGTGACTTCTTAACAGAATGTAATTTAAGGGTTATAAAAGCAAACATCTCTGACTTTAAAATTCCCTCCACAAATTGCCACTCTCCCTAAATCCCCACCCTCACCCTTTGCAGTATGAGTCTGAAGGCAGAAAGCCTTGTTAACATGCAGGGTGTCACAGAGAAACATGAACTAGACTCCAGAATCTATCTGCCATCAGTGTTAAGCAGGTGCTTATGCCACTGGGCTATATCCCCAGCCCTTATCTGCCATCAATGCATCATAATTTCCAAAACAGAGAGTTGAGCCCTGAAGGCTTGAGGTTGAGATGGAACTTGGGTAGCCAAGACAGCAAATCAGGAAAAAGGGCAAGGCCTCTAGGGCAGCTAGTAACCCTCTCTAGTAACCATAAAGTTCCATGTATTTTTCATTGCTGTTGGCATGGAAGCACCAGTTTAGGAGAAATACTTTGGCACAGCCACCAGCAGTTATAGGATAACAAGAGTCCATCGCTTGCCCTGCACTGGAAGCCTCAACCTCATCATCTTACCCCGCTTCCTTTTTAAGGTAGACGAGCATTAGGGAGTCACACACAAAAAGGGAAGAGAACACGAAACCCAGGGGCTCGAGTTCAAGGCACCACTTTCCCTCCGCATCTCGATTTGGATCATGGTGAAACGCTTTCAGCTTCTCCCCTCCCTGCTAACAGCGGGAAGGGAGAATGTGTGGGACGTGATGCATGGCAGGGGGATGAAAGAACCCTAAAACCACTGGTGCCTGTTTCACAGTTCTGCTTCTTGTCATGTCCAGTATGGAGAAGTGAAATGAACCGTAAGTCTGACTAATCTGTGTGATACAGAAACACTAGTTTCCAGATGGGCAACGATCCAGCCCCTAATTCATTTCATGAAGTTTCTTTCCCACCTTTTCCCTGTGTTCAGCCTGGGCTCCCATGCTCTACTCTCCCCAGCCGTGTGCGTGCACGTCTTCCCCTCCCCCAGGAGCAGCAATGGTCAGGTTACTGTGGTAGTAGTCAAGCGGCAAAGGCTTCATGGAATTAACTTGGTCAAAGTGAATCTTTAGAAAAATCCCTGAAGTTACCTTTAAAGTTCAGTGTCCTTGGATATGTCATTGTAAATCTCTACTCCACAAGAGATCAGAAAGTCCGTGAGGGTGAGGGAGGTCCCCAGCTGCAACCTCTCACAGTCTCCAAGACACATGACCAAAACTTTGAAGGGTGGATGGAAATGGCTTTGCCTTAACTTACTTCCTGGTTCATTTCTTCCTCAGTTACAATTGAAAGAATATATAACCCAGCCACACACACGTCACTTGCGTGATTTGCTATTACTCATTTAGAGTGGACTGGCAATGATGCTTTTTCAACCAACAGGACATTACCACCTTTCACCTCGTTCGACACTCATTTTGTGGTCCTACTCAATGTTATTTTTATTGGCCTCCTCTATGTGGATTGTAAGATTTCTGTGGTCACAGATTGGTTTTTGCTCACATTTCTAGGTCTTGCCAGGGCTAACTGATGTGTTGAATTGAATGAAATTGAACAGCTGGTGGTATATGGGTAGTCTTGTTATAGCTGGCCAGAACAGCTTGCTGAAACATGTGCAGATATTTTATGACCTCTCTGGGCATAGCAGTGGCATAGGGAGGCCAGGTGGAGAAGGAACTCCTAGCAGAGGCAAGGTCCCAGGCCCAGTCTAGCAGCATCACCTGGGCTAAGTCCATGGTTCCAGGTTATGGTAGAGAAAGAACTGTCTCTACCACCCCTCTGAAAGTGCCAGAAGCTTTTCTACAGAAAGGCGACCTTGCTTGGAATAAATGAGCTATTTACCGTACCCAAGAAAACATAAACACAGAAGAAATACTTTTTGGGAAGGCAAGTGAAGAGGTTACTGGGAGAATTCTAGGGTAGCAATGTCACAGTGAAGATGGCAGGCAGACTTTCAAGCCATTTCTTCAGGAGCTGTGCCAAGTGATAGTAAAGCCCACGTGAAGAGATTTTGCAAAAGAAGCACAGTGGGCAGACATTTCCTTTCCACCCTCATGTGGACTCAAGGATGGCCTCAATGTGTAAAGGTCTTTTCTTCTATTCATTTCATTGGTATATAATAGTTATACAGAAAGGGTTTCAACTGGACATAGTCATACATGCATATAATATACTTCCCTCATTACTGCCCCACATCCTGTTCTCATTTCCATTTCCTTCTTGTTGCCTAATAATTCCCCTTCTATTGTCATGTCCTCTCTCTCTCTCTCCACCCTCTCAATTTCTCATGTGAGGCAAAAATGTGATATTTGTCTTTCTGAATCCGGCGCATTTCTTTTAACTTGATGATCTCCAGTTCCATCCATTTTCCTCCAAATGACATGATTTCATTCTTCTTCCTGCATGAGTAATACTCCATTGTGTATATGTACACTGCATTTGCTTTACCCATTCACCCATTGACAGGCCATAGGATTAGGAACTGTCTTGACTTTGTCTTTCAAAAATCATATATGGATATGAGTAAGCTTTTAAAATTATATTGTGCCTCCATGGTTTTGTTTGTTTGTTTTTAATCTCTCAGGCAAAATATTTCCCTAAGAGAGTTGGTTCATGTAAATCTCCAAGGAGACGATCTATCATTAAACTCTTTAGGAATATTAACTTTATCCACCATACAGCTTTCTACACTAATTTGCCAATTCTCCATTTCACATTCTCCAGCCTCTGTGCCCAACCTGCATCATCTCGGGTTCAAGACTGTACTTATATGTATCCTTTCTCCAGCTAAGAGACAGAAAGTACCATTGCTCCTATTCTCTGTTTCTTTCTCCTGAGTTTTTGCTGAGCCTGGGTCAGCTAGTCAAAGACTACAATTCCCAGTCTTCCTTGCAGTTAAGTGTGATCATGCGAGCAACTTGTGGCCAATGGGAGCTGACATGAATTGGTGTGTATAGTTTTCAGAGAATACCATAAAAAAAGAAAAAGTATGCCCTCCACTATGCTAGCTGAAGTACAAAGGTACATTTGAAAGATGGAAGCCACAGGTAAAGGTAAGGTTAACAGAGCAGGGGGACTGAATTAGGCTGAGTCCTCAATAACTTCCCAGAAGAACCACTCACATTTAAGAAAACTTAAGTGGTTAACTCTATTCTCTTAGAAATTGTCCTCGGTTACTTAGAACCTGTACTCTTTATGTTATAAACTATATTAGAAACAAGAATATCTATACAGTGGATCCATTTCAAGTCTGTGAGAACATGTAATCTTGAGGAACCTTAAAGTAGAGAAAAATGGAAAGTGATTGATTTTTCCGCTTTCCATTGAAATGAAGTTATGGAGGCTTGGTCTTCCCTCCTCTTCCTGCTTCACTTGTGTCTCCACGCTCATCTCACACCTTTCTTGTTAATCAGTACAAGTTTTAAAACCTGAGACACATTGTCTTCATGGTCAATTTTTACTAAAATGTATTCTTTGCAAACATTTACCATGATTCATTTATGATGGTTCCAAAGATTTCTATGACCAATTCATGCCTGTTTTTCCAAAGAACAATCTTTTTTTCTTTTCAGATTATCTGTCAGCACACACACATCTGTGCTGTGTATGCAGAAATTTCACCTCTCGAGAGACCCAGATTTGACAGAATCCTTTGCCTCATTTTGCAAACAGTGTTAATTTAGTTTAAAAATACTTTTCACATTATGTTATTGCAGGGGTCTTCTTCTATTTCCTCTCATGCTTTAGTCTAGCCTGTACCTATCGCTTATTTAATTTGAATCCTTCTATATTGGAGAAAGGGTTCCATAAAATGTAGCTACCACGTCCCAGCCCCTGTCATATTTCTTGAGATGCATAAAAGAATGAAGGTATTAATTTTTCCAGCTAACACAAGACAAACACTGAAAATTAAATTCACATGAAAAATGCCTGCCCTACATATTCTTTTATGTGTAATTTTTTTCTAGTAGGTTACACAATGCAAATTAGGCAGCTTTTTTATACCCAAGTCCAGGGAAATGAATTATGTGCTCCAGAGGGAAAGTGCCATGACAATATCCACATTTCCTTACTTTCGGACTACTGGAGCTTCTGCAGTATAGTATCCTATTCCCTAAAGATGGTAGGATCCCAAACAGCCATTTGGCCTGGAGCAGACCATTTCTTCTCTTGCTGTTTATGGAAGACTAGCTAGAATCATTGTTACCACTTGTGATTTCTTGAATGGTCAGTGAAATGTTCAAAGCATTAACTCAATTAACCAAGATATACTTATTGATTTCAATTAGAAGAAATGGTTCTGTACAAAAACTACATTGTAGTTTCTCTCTAGTTGCAGAAACCTATGAGAATCCCTTGCTTTTTAAGACCTGTTACAAAGATAAAATCATGATCCCTGGGTGTGTAATAGAAAGGATTTCTGAGGAATGTCTACAGTAAGCCCTGGCTATTAACATGCACTATTTCAGGCATCATATTGCCTAAATTTCAATAGGGTAGATCTTCAGTGAATTAAATTCTTAGCAGACAATCTGTCTTATAGATCCTTGTCTTTCTCAATGCCTAGCTTAGTGCCATATACATAAAATACTTTTATGAATGAATGAAGGCATGGATATATTTTTGATATAGCATCAATGTATCTTAGGAAACTATCTAATCTCCAAGTCTACATCCATAATATTATGGTATAATAATTTCTATTTATGTTTAAAAGGCAGTAAAGACCCCTTTCTTCCATTCATCCATCCAATTCTTCAGCATATATTTACTGAGTATTCACTACAGTCCAGGTATTGTTCTAGATGCTAAAAATACAGTGATGAATAAGCCAAGATATTACCATAGCATATCAGTGTTTGCATTCTAAGGAGAAAGTCTCAGTGAAGAAAGAATTTCTCTGTAGCCAATAAAACCACCAGTGAGGGAACAAATATTACAACCACATCAGTTTGGGCTTAGAGGCAAATATCATTTATTTCCTCAAGATTTGTAAATTCAACAATAAAATGGCTTTAGTCTCATGAGCAGATATACTAAAATTTACTATAACACTCCTTGAAAATTAGAAATAAAAAATTATTCCAGTTCTCCTTTACCTAAATGGTACATCCATAAAGAAAATATTCTTTAAGATTTTTTCCTACTTTCTCTTCCAATAGGTTTAGTGTTTCTGTTTTAATATTGAGATCTGCAATCCATTTTGACTTGAGTTTGGTGCATGGTGATAGACTTGGGTCTATTTTCAATCTTCGGCAAGTGGCAAGCCAATTTTTCCAGCACCATTTATTAAAGAGGCTATCTTTCTTCCAGTGAGCTTGTTTGGCCCCTTTGTCAAATATTAGGTGGCTGAGTGTGTTTGTGGTTGTGGCTGTATCTTCCAGTCTGTTCCACTGATCCTCAGGTCTGTTTTTGAGCCAGTACCAGGTTGATTTTATTACAGTAGCTTTGTAGTACAATTTCAGGTCAGGGATTGTGATTCCACCTGACTTGACCTTGTGGTCCAGAATTGCTTCTGCTATTCTGGGCCTCTTCTGGTTCCAGATGAACTTAAGACATGTTTTCTCTAGATCTATATAGGAGTAGGCAGAGTTCATAAACAAAAATCAAACTACAAGGGAAACACTTCAAAGAATCAATAACTGGGACACCATCTTACTGAAAAGTTTTTGCACCTCTAAAGAAATCACCAGCAGAGTAAAAAGAAAACCCACGGATTGGGAAAAAATCCTAGCTGGCTGTCCCTCAGACAAAGGCCTTCTATCTAGAACATACAAAGAATTAAAAAACATGAACCTGTCCAAATTCAAAGACCCAATCCAGAAATGGGCATCTGAGATGAATACACACTTCTCAGATAAAGAAATACAAATGGCAAATAAATATATGAGAAAATGTTCTACATCTTTAGTCATTTGAGCAATGCAAATAAAAACAACATTGAGATTTCATCTCACCCCAGTAAGATTGGCCAGCATCAATAAATTGTCCAATGACAAATGCTGGCGAGGCTGGGGAGAAATAGGAACTCTTCTGCACTGCTGGTGGGAATGCAGACTGGTGAAATCACTGTGGAGATCGGTTTGGAGATTCCTCAGCAAACTAGGTCTAGAGGTCCCACTCAACCCAGCTATCCCCTTTCTGGGGATTTTCCCAGAAGATCTGAAAACAGTCTATCGCTGTGATATATGTACACCTATGTTTATAGCAGCACAATTTGTAATAGCTAAATCATAGAAACAACCCAAATGTCCATCCATAGAGGACTGGATTTAAAAACTGTGGCATTTTTACACAATAGAATATTATTCAGCTGTGAAGAAAGACAATCTAGGGGCTTTTATAGGCAAATGGTCACAATTAGAGACCATACTTATAAGTGAGGTAAACCAGATGTTCATGTGCAAACAGCATATAGTATCATTAGTGTAGGAACCTGGAGGTGAGAATATAGATCGGGAGGTATGAAGGGAGACTGCTCAAGGTAGAGAGCAATCGGGATGAAGGGAAGGAGAGGAGGAAGAGGGGGATAGCTGAGTAGGTATGTATGTATGTGTGGGATGGCTGACATGGTTGCACTGTTGTCTCATGTCATACTGATGTGGGAAACAATCGGTGATTAGTTGTTTGACCAACCTTGTATGTCTATTTGTATTGTCCGGAGTATACACTTTGAAGCTACCAACGTGTAACACAACAACCATTGTTGATCCCCTACCACCTTATCTGTAGTTTGGTTTTTGTACTGTTCTTGTGCTACTGTGTGTATGTTTGTTAGTGTTTTTGTTCTTTTACTTTTAAAATAAAAAAAGAAAATATTCTTTAAATGAGTTAAAATTAAAATTTAAAATGTGCCCTAAGGAAGAATTATCTGAAATATATTTACATGAAATCTTATTCTGTACCTTAAGTCAACATTTCTCTAATTTATGTCTTATCTCTCCTTAATTCCCTTTAATAGTCTTGCTAATACATGAAATATTTTTCAATAAAATGTTCATGAGGGAGAAAATGCTGATCAGATGCCCAATTTTTAAAAAGTGTTTTTGTCTTATGCAATGTGTTGAATAAACTACTGTTATGAAAAACACAAAAGTGATTCATTTAACCCATAAGGAAGGTAACCGTTCTTGGTTTTCCTCCTCCTCCCCAGGGACTGAGAAATGAGTGACTGAGGGAGGGGTGAGAGGTGAACATTTTTTATCTGAAATTTAAATTCCCGATTTGCATATTTGAGTCACAGTCAGCCAATACTTACGATCACTAGTGGTGGATGAAGACAGAGAGTGGAAATGACGTCCTTCACTAATTAGAAAAAGACCATTTTTAAAGTAGGAAATTTAAATTTAAAATCTTATTGTTTATAAACTTTATGTCATCTTCAACTTCAGGTCTTTCTGGCTAACTATTAAATAAGACTAGTTCCTTCATATATGTCGATATATTCAGATTAAACATCTGAAAAGTCCTATTCCTAAATTTCATTGCAGGTCACCTTTCCAAAGCTGAGTAGGGTTTCCCAGAAGTCCTGAGACCCAGCCCTCCGCAGAAGTTTCGGGGTCAGGAAAAAGTCTCTCACCAGAGCACCTAAAACTAAGTAGAATCTGGGAAACAGGAAAAGGAAAGGAAAGAGAAGGAGAAGATGAGGGAAGCAGTCTGGCATCTGTGGTAGAACTGGCCAGATGCTCACAGATTTAGTTCTTCTTCTGAGTTCAGAGAGAAGCCACGTTGGCCACCTTCCTGGCAGCGAGGAGTAGCCCTGAGACTGACTTCTGGGGCTTGGAAGGCGGGAAGAAGTTGTGTTCACCCCTCTCGGGGCCTCACCGTGCATAAACCTGCATAGGCTCTGCCTCTTTTGCAGAGGTGCCAGGATGAAGGGCAGCTCTCTCTAGAGAGGCGAGGGGAGGATGGAGCCACCAGAGGGAGGACTCAAGCTGCCCAATGCCAAGGGAAACAGACCACCTACAGGGGACGGGCAGTGCAAGAAACAAATCTCTGTGGGAAGCCACTGAGGTTGGGTCCATTTTGACAGTAGCCTTCACTGGCTGACACAGCAGATAAAGAGGGCAATGTGTAGCAGCTCCGTCTTCTTGTCTGGTGAAGCAGCTGCTCAACGATTAAGTAGAGTTAATTCATCTCTCACAAGAGGAGCAGTGGCCCTGGAAGCTGCTCCCTGTCACCTGAGCACGGCATGCACCCTGTCCATTTACAGCCTGTGGAACTTGGGTTGGGGGGGAGATGGCTTCACTCAGCAGGGGATTTGCTTTGATTCTTTGGTGCCCAACTGATGGCGAACTATCTCTTTATTCCTTGGCGTGGGGGTGGGGATGGGTCCTAGGCCAATGACATTAGATTCTGTTGACATGTGCAACAATTTTGGCAAACCTAACAAGCCTTTTGGTTGTGATTTATATCTAGTCAGCGAGAAATGACATCTGGGATGTCTGATTTATTCACTAGCAAAATGCTGGCTGAACCTAAAATAAGAAAATAGAGATTTATGTAACAGATTGCAAAGCCTTAATTTAAGAATGGTTAGGAAACCAGCAGACACTCCACAGTTCTGCACTGCCTAGAATCACATGCTGCAAGTTAATATCGCCTTTCTTAAGATATTAAGTCACATGTTGAGAGTGGGGGCATTATTTCTGCAAAATTCAACACCTGCATCTTTTCAAGATGACTGTTTCAGACCCGAATCAGTCCTGGCATTCAGTTACATGTCAACTACTGTAAAGGAGCAAATAGCTCTTACAGAATTCAGCAGAGAGCTACAGTTTATTGTAATTCTGATCCATTTTGATTTTAATTTAGTATACTGTGAGAGATAAGGGTCCAGTTTGAATTTTCTGCGAACAGATAGCCACTTTTCCCAACACCTCTTGTTGTACAGATTATCTTTCTTTTTAGAAGCCCACATACTATTCACATTCAGGTCAACTCAGAAAATACTGGGGTCTGAATAGTAAAGAATTTTGTTGCCCTTATTAGGAGACCATTAAAAGTATAAGTCATAGTTGTTTCTTCTTTAAAAGCTAACATAGTTTTTCTGGGATGTACTTAGTGTTGTAAACACCCAAATCCAATTTCTCTCTGGTCTTCCTACTCAAGCTATATGTCCACCTTTTAAATCGCTCACTTTGTCTGGGGACACCGGGCAGTGAAACATAGGTCCATTTCCTGCCTCCAGCTTTGTAAGCGGCTTTGGAAAGCTCCGAGCCTATAAGTCCCACTCGTGGGGAAGGCACAGGGCTCCAAGGCATGACCGGAGCGCTAACCTTATGCACATAGCTCCTTGCATCTCTCTCCTGATCCTGACTTTGTTTCCTATGTGCTCTTCTGTGCATTCATCAGGCAACACCTTTATCGCGGACGGTGGTGAAATACTTTCAGAATCAGGTCAAGGGAGCCATGAAGAAAGAGACAATGGAAGAATAATGAGTGAGAGAGAGAAGAAAAGGACTAAAGGAAAAGGGACAGGGAAGGGGACAGGCACTGGGAAAGACCAACTGAAAACAAAGAGGGACAGCAAGAACGGCTTGGCCCCCATGTCAATCACTGGTCAACAGGTGAGAAAATGGAGTCCCTTTCTGAAGGATCACAACAGGCGTATTTACATTTTTCCTTAAGAGAAAATTTTTGTTATTACCTCTTTCCACATTTAAATTCCTCAGAGTCAAGGGACTGCCCTGAAGAGTCCACCCTGCAGTGTGAAACCTTGCTGATCCACCATGCTTTCTTTAATGTGAAGGTTTGGAAGAAGTTCCTTTTGCAGTGACAGAATGGGACGTTTCTCTGGAGCAAGGCCACATGTCAGCCTGCTGGGGCTCTTCAGCTCTCCCCGTGCCACTCTGGCTTCCTTGGAGACAGAGCACTTACTGTCCTAAGGAACACAGCTTTAGCTTCTTAACACATGTCGTCGTGGGCAGCACAACACCCGAGGGGAAGGGTGAAACAGGGCGCTTCCCTCCACGCCCTCCTCATGAATGAAGGCAGTAGCTCAAACATGCCGTCCTGCTCCAGTCCTGGACAGCTCTTGGCCTGGCTGTGGACCTCTGCCTTGGTACCTACCATTGCACAGCCCAAGATGAGGACTTGATTCTTTGTTTCATCAACAATTAAGTGCTTCTTTCTTCTTCCCTGGAAAGAATTCAGTAAAAGACTTCCCCCTCCCTCATGGACCATCAGGTTCCAGCCCCAGCTCTTAAAACAGGGATGAGAGAAAGATAGGGCCGCAGATCTGTGTATCCACTGGGCATGGTGGCCCATGCCTGAGGCTGAGGCAGGAGCATCACTTCAATTTGGAGGCCAGCCTGGGCTACATAGTGAGTTCAAGGCCAGCCTAAACTGCACAGTGAGACTCTGTCCCTCCACAAAAAAGATCTGCCTATAATGAATTTGTATCATAATACACAAAACCCTAGGGAAGAGACATGGAAGGTGAGTTGCATGCATTCCCTGTTGTCTACTTCAGTGTTTGATCATGAACACCAACCTGTACAACATCTAGGAATAGCTGCTTACAGCAATAACAACTTTGTTTAGCAAAGAAATGGGTTTGTAGTGAATATAAAATTCAACCTACAAACCTAGAGTGCAATGAATGTCATCATTATTTCTTTTCTTAATCTGCTTCATTTGCACTTTTCTCAAAAATCCCTCACGATCATTATTTGGGGGATTATTCTCACATCCCCAGCCAAGCAACTTTCCCTGTGATCCTAGGCATTCCGCACTGCTAGGGCAAGGGCTCTTGGGTGTCTGTTCATCCATGTGGCCCCAACGCTAGAGATTCTCCTCAGTTACCATGCCAACTTGGACTCCCAGAGGGCTCAACTTTGGTTGGCCTTCAACCTAACTCCCTGGGGAAATGTCCCTTCCAGGTCCTGTGTGGACAGGCACAATGGAGAGACGCACTTGAGCTTCCAATTTCATTTTCTCCTCTTCAGCCTAATCAATTCCATCTTTTGAATTCCAAATACTGCAGTTTATTCACCTGCCCCTCCCCCAAGACCATCCGGTGTAACCAGCCTGCATTTTCACGTGAGCATCAAGCATTTAAGAAGGAGAGTTGCCTTCTTCACCCAGTAACTTCTGCTCCCTCCCCCTACTGTACACACAAAATAAGCAAACACAGAGGCCTGACCACAGGAACAGAACAGCAGTCAACCACCCCTACGTGGACAACCTGAGATGGAACAAAAGACGTCCATGAAAGAGAAGGAAATGTGGGCAGTGTAGGAATCTCACTCCACACCACAGGTGCCCACTATGGAGGAAAAGCCTGACCACGGGTGTCCAGGCAAATGGAGAAGAGAACCTTCAAGGGAAAGGGACCCAATTAGTCATGGAAAGAGCAAAGCTTGTGGCTAAGAACAATTTAGAATTCAAATGTGGATCCTAGCATCTGGAACTGTGTGACATTTGTGCAAATGATCTCTATTTTGCTTCTTTATGTTCTCTTTGTAAAATACAAAAATCCCTTTCCCTAGAAAATATTTATGAGGAGCAAATGACTTCATCTCTCCTGGGGCTTTCTCTCCTGTGTACCAAATTACTCACTAGAATACTGATGAACAGGAAGTAGCAGAAAGTTCAAAGGAAACATCCTAAAACTCCAATGCCTTATCAATCCCTGTATGAACACCAGATCAAAGAGACAAAGGAGAGGTTCTGGAAGCGAGACTTCACTGTTCCTGTCTCGCTCCTGATCTCCACGACCAGAGATAGTTCTGCCAATTGCAGGGTCACGGGCAAACCTCAAAGCCTTGGAGTCCATCAGACCTGGGTTTGAATCTTATCTTCATCATGGAAAGACTGAGTGCCTCTACTGAGGTGGGTCGGAGCCCTCCTCATGACACAGAGTTTTTGTCAGGAAAGCAAAATGGGATGATACCCAAAAGGTTTCACCCGTGCCTGATGATAATGCTGTCACTCCTGTCGTTTTATTAACATCTTCTGTTGACCTGCTAGGAAGACTTTCAATCAACCCACCATCAATGAGACTTTTCCTTTTATTCTTGTTTAGTTTGTTTTATTCCTAAATAGGTTTTGGGGGCCTCTTCTGATTGTGTTTGATCACATGTGAATTCCATTAATCCCCCTACTTGGAATCCTAATGCTTCTTAGCTATCCCAAGGGAGCACCAAAAATATCAGAAGCCACCAACAACAGGCAGCTGCTTCCATGGAGCTGAGACTGAAGATCCCAACCTATGCCTCAGAGCAGAGTTCACATGGGACATCTGCTTACAAATAGTCTCACCTTCACCCAGGATACCATTTTTATTATGATGATTCTTCGCTGGTTTCCTCTCGAATGCTGACAAGTTGTACCAGGTATTTCCTCCTCGCTTAGATACCAAAATAAAGTCTCTTCCAAAAAATAAAGTCTCTTCCAAACTTCTGGTTTTTGAGTTCTTATGCCAGGGTGTCAAAGCCAGCCCCTGAGTCACACTGAGCTACAAGCCAAGCTGAGGGGAGGTGGTTTTCATTTCAGGAATGCACATTAGCTTGCTGGAGACAAAACACCACAGCATCAATAAATAGGGTAGAAAGGAGGCAGAAATAAGAGAAGAATTTAAATGTCACTTTTAATGTTAACTAAAGAGGATACACTAGTTAAACATAGTGATAGAACACAGCACATTTCAATATGTTGGAGTAATAGGATCCAAACCAGAACCAGAATAAGGGCTGATTCGGCCACAGCACAGCCAATACAGATGGAAATAACATTTTCTTAAGTGCACAGCCAGCTTGGTGGAATAACCCAGACTGTTTCTAATGGTTAAAGTACCATTTTTTTTCTTTCATTCAGTCCATAACTGTAAGCATCTCTTTTGTACCTGACGCTGAGTATACAACAGAGAACAGGCCCAGAGATCCCCTAACTTCATAGAGCAGCTGTTCTACAGGGAAGGATGGATCGTAGACACAGGTCACCACAGACGATGGACAAACGTGAGGCCCAGGGCAAGTGTCCACTCTTCCATCTCATTCTTTCTTTGTCTATGTGTGGGGTGCTGCTGATGGTCCCCTCCAGGCCTGGTGTGTGGTCCTCAAGAGGGCGAGTGAGTTGCTCTCTGTGTAACGCTGGGCACAGCACCTGGACCTGCTTAGGCTTACACTGTGGCCTAGTCCAGTCCCCAGTGGAACGGGAGCTCAAAGGTTCATTGCCATCCCCGGAGCTTGGACAGTGCCTAAAATAAAATAGTTGATGCTCAACAGATATTTAACAAATCATGCCTTGTGACTAACGAAAGGAATGAACACAGTCCTCCGAGGTAGAAGACTAGGGGAGCGGGGAGCAAGGACTGCAGAGCCAGGAAAGGCATCTCTACGAAGAATTCGGGGGAGCCCGCGGTGCTGGTGCATGCCTGGAATCCCTGCAACTACAAAACTGAGGCAGCAGGATTGCAATCTCGAGGCCAGCCTGAGCAAATGAATGCGACCTTGTCCCAAAGTTTTTAAAAGTGTTAAAAGGAGGCTAAGGATGCAGTTCAGTGTCAGAACACTTGCCTACTAGGCATAAGATCATGGATTTAATCCCCATTACCAAAAACATTTTTTAAATAACGAACTAGGGTAGACTTTTCCAGAAGGAGGGAGTGCATGCAAATGTACTGTGGTAGGGATAGGTTCCTGTATTCAAGAAGCCCCACCCTGGAAGGTAAGCACGTGTCTCTCTGGCTGTGGCCTTCCTGCCGCGCCCTCTGATGCCACCACCGTCCTTGTCTTCTCTTTTTATCACTTTGTCAGTTTCCCTCACATAGTGGCGGATGCCTTCTTTCAGCTGGAATCCCTCGTAATTAGCAACCTGCTTTAAAGAATGGTATTAGACTGTAGAGGAGCAGGAAGCAGGAGAACACAGTCCCTAGATACTTGAGAATTCCACCGCCTCGAGGGAGGAGCCTGGTTCACAGCAATAGGGTCACACTGCTGTTTCCAGACGTTCCTCCTTATCCTTTCCCATCTTTCCCCATCCTTCATGAGGACATGTGACAACTTGAAATTCTCAAGACTTGTCCTTAGGTGCTTAATCGAAGAGGTTGTGTCATGGCTCATAAACCCGTTCTCAGATAAGGGGTTTCCATCTGTGTGTTTCTGTCCCTCTAAGCTCAAATCTGTTCTGAAGAGAGCTGCTCGTGTAGCTTCAGAAATGCTCCTGTTTTCTCAAGAGAGAAAGTGATGTTTATTTCCTGGTAATAAGCAAAGCAGATTTCCTTTTGCTTTGTGATGAGACTGCGTGAAGTCTGGTTGGGTTTGCCTCTGACTAGAAAGAAGGAAGAAAGGAGGGTTCTGAACTCCTCCTCAGAGCTAATGAATTGGTCAGGCCACAGATGTGCCCATCTAGGCAGTGACACACTTTGGCTGCCATCACATCTTCCCCAAACTGTCCCATTTCCCCAGTGCCCTCACTGGCAGCGTCTTCACATTAGTTATTCCCTGCTAAGCCAAGAAACCAGGGGAGGAAGGGAGCAGATGTTTGTCCTGTTCTCAGATACAGCCCAAGTGAAAGGAGAGAAAGAGAACTCTAAACAGAGACTCTGCTGGCTTCTGTCACGGTTATTTACTCTCCGGGATGTGCTCATCAAATTGGGAAATACAGTTCCCCTGGGAGTGGACACAAATGCTTACAGTGCATAATATCTTCCTCTGAAAACCAGCAATAATTCCTTCTGTCTTTTTTCCAAGACTGGCTGGGTGGACTTGTGGCCAAAGGTTCTGGTCCCAGAGGTGACCTCTCATTATTTGGGAAGTCCCCTTGGCCTCTGCATCCTTGCCTATGAGTATAAGGCGTAGGACTTGGTGCCTGTCCCAGTTCTCAAACATTTCATGGGTCTATTTAACAAGCATAAACTTGTAGATGCTCCTCTGGTGCACTCCAAGGGGAGTTTGCTTTGCTCAGGTTCCGTTTAGTGAAGACTGCTACTTATTGCCTCTGCCAGTACCAGTTGGACTGACCTAATGAGTGTATTTTCTTGTGACAAGTCCACATGGGATTATTTTTCTTAGATTTTTAAAGGAAATCATATGCCCACAACAGATCTTTATATGCAAGCATGATGTTAATAAAGTAGCGCTATCGAACATGGGTTGTATACAGTGTTTATCAACATTACAGTTACATATAAAATTCACAGTTACAATTAACATATAGATAAAACTATAGGACAGTTTGTTGTAGCCTACCAATCTGTTCTCACAAAGATACTAAGAAAACACTTAATCAGCCAGATACCTGTAAAGCCTGCATCTCTGGGATGGCCTTGTTCTTATCTTTTCCTTCTCCTCATTCTCCTTGACCTTCCCTGTTTGCAGTGATGGAGTTAAACCCAGAGCGCTGCACATGCTAGGGAGGTGCTTGAGCATGGACCTCGGTCCCCAGCCATTTATCTTCCTTTTTTCAGCCCTGTTAGGAGTGGGGCAAGAATCCTCCTGGGTTCTATAACAGTAGATACGTCCACATTTGCAGGCTGATTGGGAGAATTACTACTGTGTTCTCTGATTTCACAACATCACACATTAAAGTTCAGCGTCTTCATCAGTTGTCTTTATATAACCCCAGCTATTTCTATTCCTACTTGTGAATGCACAGACTCATGCAAATGCAAGGCCGTGGAAAGCCTGGCTCAGGTCCAAGGCCCACTCTATAGTGTGGATTGCTGCCATTGGCCTGCTCCAAAATACCTCTTCCCTCTGCCTACAGCCATGGAAGGACTTTCACAGACCACCCTGATTTTTGGAGAGAAATGAACATCTGAACGAAATACTGACTAAAGAATTCTTCCCCTCCGATGTGGAAACCATTACCCCAAGGTTATTTCCTGAGTCTCTCCAGCCAATAGTTACACAAAGACAGCAGCTGTGAGTCAAACCAGGAACTCTCTGGTCACAGAGAGTGAGTTTTCTTGTTTAATTGCATTACCTCCACTTATTCCACATTATTCCTTCTTGGTTGTCAGAAGTGCATCTCCTTTAGCTTTAAACACCCAATGATTCACCACTTACCAAGAACTAGGGAAGAGGAAGCTCAGTGAAGCCTCCTTTTAAAAATTGGCCCAGATTTATGAAATGAGGAGCAGAAACAGCTGATTTTAATTCATCTCATCTGCTCAGTACCTGCAGCGCATACGCATGTGTTTGTGAGTCCTGCAGCACGTGTTCCATTCTGCTCTTACCACAGCCCTCGATCCCCCCCATGCAATCAACATCCTGAAATCCCCTCTCTCAGAAAGATACATATATAATCCCCACATGCCTGCACTTCCGTCCTGTGCTTTTCATGTGATCAACAAAAATTCATCCATTCTTGTAAACTGTGAAAGCAACTTCTTGTTTCTACTGAGAATCCTCCTCAGCATTTCCCCGTGCTGCATCCCCGTGCCCCTTCACTTCAAAAACGAGTGATGGCACTTCATTATTCTCACCACTTCCATTACTTGCACTGTAAATATTTGTCCCATATCAATTTTAGAGGCCAACTGTTCATGGCAGGCGTAGACCTGCCATACAATAACTGAGGGTTTATCAACAAAAGAAATTGTCTTTATATCATATACTCTGCAGGTCTCTAAGAAATGGAGATTTCTTCCACCCTCTATGATAGATAATACTTTTACCCTAGATCATTCTATTGGAGAACCACAATCAAAGCACTAATGATCACGTATGCTCAGTGTAAGCCCCTGCTTGGAGGCTTGGGTGGCGACTCCTATCTTCCTGGGCCTCACCTCCTTGGCAGGGCACAGTATCGGTGCTCTGGGGCCCAGTTTACACTTAATCAGATCTTGTGGCATACTGGTGGTTGTTGCTCTGGGTGGGTATTCTCATCTTGCCAACCACCTTAGCATTTTCTTGCAGGCTGTGCACATTACTAACTGTGCTCCTTTGCTTTCTCCTCCTCTTCCTACAAAGGGGAAGAAGCAAACCTCCTCTGTGAACCTCTGTGAAACCCTCTTCTCCCTGCTAGAACGATAGTTTTCACACTGAACATAATTTTCCTGCTGACACTTCTGGTTGCATGACTAGGGTGTGAGCTCGTACAGGTAAGTCAGTGTTTGATGAACATTTATAACTTCTCAATGCAGAGCCACTTTTCAATAAGTGTTTGTTTGACTATGAACAGATAAATGGGTGGATACATGGATAATGATCAAAAGTTTTAAGATTCCTTGTCAGGTACTCATATAATATTTTAACAAAGCACTTGTGAAAGATTAGAGACTCCCTAAGTACTGCATTTCATATTTCACCCAGAGTAATTTCTCCTGACTAGCTTTTCCTAAATGAGTAAAGCATTCAATAGCAAGAAGAAGGAGCTCAGCCCTTCCGAAGATGCAAATAAAATGTAGCACTCTGCACTGAGAAATGTGACCTGCAAATGGTTGAGAGTTTATACATAGGACACTAAGAGGAGTGCAGAAATGTTCAGTGATTCCTACACGCTCCCCAGCTCCAAGAATGACATCAAAGTCATATTTTTATGAAAAAGAAAATGCTGCTGACTGTGAAAAGCTGGGAATCTGCTGTGGTTCCTACTGAGGGTCTGCCTTATGGCTGGCGTCGGGGAGAAGCGTTTTTTCGTGTGTCAGAGAGACTGACAGTGAATTGGCCTTGCTGATAATGAACTTTCACCTTTTCTGAGACCTCTGACAAAAATACCACTCTGTTTCCTCTCCATATCGTCTGCAAAGGAGCTAACCCAAAAATCACACCAGCGGGTTCGACCCACTGTTACTTCAAAGTGCAGCCCTCATGTGAGAAAGGAACCGGTGGCCAGGCGTTCAAGGTATTAAAACCATGACTCACTGCCAGACAGGAAAAAAAAATTCTCTGCACAAAGAATCACTTACATGCTATTGCTAAAATTAAACATTTTTTAAACTCTCCAACAGGCCTGCAATAGATTTGTATCAATGGACAGCATCACAACTTAAATATGCAAGACAAATGGTCATGGAAGAGCATTAGAGAACACCAAGAGCAGCAGCGAAATGGAGGAGACGCTCCGTGAAAAATGCTCTCTTTAACTGAATGAAGTCATAGGGTTATGAGATGGGAAGAACGGTCTGGCTTTCTTGGCAAGACTGTATTTAAAGTTTGAAAGTAATTTCCAAATGGATTATCATTCCACAAAACATGGATCAGCTGTATGCTTTTCAACAACAGTTGCTCTGCCCACAGGCTAGAGATTCCTCTGCTGCTTGTCTGGCTCATGGCTGGGACGCAGTGCCTGACGGTCACCCAGACCCTGGCTTGCACACGGCACAGCAGCTCTCGCTTTGTGTCTTAGGGTAGCCTCCTCTTCTTTCTGGAAGCTGACAGCTCTGTGTCGGAAGCAAGATAAAAGGAGCCACCAATTCAGAAAAAGAAATCAGTTCTACAGTTAGAAAACGTTGCTTTGGCTTTTCACATCCGGGTATCTGCTGAAGACAGGTGAGAGCGAGAAAAGAGCGATATGCGTCTCCACAGCGTCAGCAAAGATGGGAAAAGGGCGGATTCCTGGAGCCTCTCAGTTGTGTACGTTTGGAGCCCAAGCAAATATTTGACTGTTTGGCAACTGCATTGGTCCCTTTGGATATTGCAAAGTGGGATTTGGATGGAGAATGAGCACAGAAATATTTAAAAGAGCAAAAAAGTAAAAAAGGGTAAAAATATGAGCAAGAACAATGGAGAACGACGGAGTGGAGGCTGTAGAAGGTGGTGGAAAACACAGTCCAACGCCCTCTAATATGGCAGCAATTGCTAAGCATGTCATGCAGAGAGCTACAAAGCTGTAAACGCGGACATTTGCAGCGTAAGCCAGAGTGTACGACCGACGACCCACTCCCGGAGTCACAGGAGCTGTGGGAAATGTGAGCACGTGCCATCCAGGCCAAGCCTTTGAAGACTGTAGCACAGAAGCAAGTAATCATAGAGCAGAAGGTAAGTCAGTTTACTACTAGTTATATCCTTCAACCAACGCAAACAGATCAATAAGGAAAAGTTCCTTAAAGGAAAACACAAGCAGATGAATCTAGAAACATTTGGAGGAAGGTTTATGATGTCAAAAAAGCCCTGTCCTTGGCCCTGTTGTCCCCATCATTTCTCTACAATGTATCTGATAATGGAGATAACATATCTTATCATTTACAAATAAAAGTATATACGTTGAATCAAGATCTGAAATTTATCTCAGTAAGTTGGGACAATGGTCTGAATCTAATACTAATAAATTGCACTTCTCCTTCAGGTCTTAAACCATATTTCTTTAGCAAGATAGTCCCCAAGCCTTAGAGCAGTGACAGCCTCTCCTGCGCTTTTGTAGCATCCCACCCCGTCCCTTTCTTTATTGCAGATGGCAAGTTTGGTGAGGGCAGCAGAACACACCTGTCTCCTTCACCTGTTGAGCACATTGTTGACTAGAAGATGTGTCAGAGTGCCGGTGCAGGGTGTGGTTACTGAACAGCAGCAGAGAAGACAGCAGGATATGGAAGACTCAGTGTATTAACTACTATTCAACTTCACAAAGTCAACACAACTCAGACTACATGAATGAATTAAAAGTTCCACTCTCAAAGGAGGAACCTTTCAACCTTTCCTGAAATATTCTGTCCAATTCTGGGGAAGATGAACCAGTTGAAATTAATCCAAAGGCAAAGAAATAAGACATGAGAACTGTGAAAGAGCCCTGAACACTTGAAATTAATTAAAACCAAAAGAGTCATTTTCAAGTTTTACTTTTAAATTTTAAATCTATTTTGAGCTGATTTTCATGTGGATCCTGTGGAATAAAGGGTCCAATTTCATTCTTTTCTGTACTGACACAGTTTTCCCAATGCCATTTGGTGAAGAGCTTATCCTTTCCTCCCTGCACATTCTTCTTACTCTTGTTTCAGATTAGCTGAAGATTCCTCAAAATGTAAAAATAGAGTTCCCATATGATCCACTAATCCCACATCTGAGTATTTATCCAAAAGAACTGAAATCAGATTTCAAAGAGCTGTCTGTGTTCCCATAGTCACTGCCATTATTCACAAGAGCCAGGACAAAGGAACAACCTAAATGTCTGTCGAGGGATGACTGGAGAGAGGCAATGGAATCCGTGCACTCAGTGGAATACTATTTGGTATTTAAAAAGAAGAAAATCTTTCCATTATACAGCAATGTGGATGAACTTGCAGGACAACATGCTGAGTGAAATTAGCCAGAGACGGCAGGACAAATACTGCATGATTCTGCTTGTATGAGGTGTCCAAAATAATCAAATTCATAGATGCAGAGTTTGGGATGTGGCTCCCAGAGGCTATCAAGAGAGGGAAATATGGGATTATTGTTCAACAGTTTTAAAGTTTCAGTCATGCTAATGAATAAAGATCTTAATATCCACTGCACTACTGTGGTTACCATTTACAGTACCAAATTGTGCATCTAAATTTGGTTTTGGTAAAGGATAAATCTTACGTTAGGTGTTCTTAACGTACTGTCTCATCTTTCTCTCCTACCCCCCATCAAAATAAAAAGCATGAGCAAACTTTTGGAGATGATAGATGTGTTTATTTTTCTTATGTTTGTGATGGTTTCATGGTGATACACACGTCCACACTCATCACATTTTACTTAAGTATGGACAGTCTTTGTCATTCACTTATGTAAATAATGAAAAATAAGACACAGAGACCTGAGAATAGTCAGTCTTCACATCTTTGAAAGATTGTCCTGGAAAAGGAAGATTAGACCCTGGCTTGATAATGGAAAAATCAGAATAGATGGAGATATTTGGAATGAAATGTGCTCATTTGGCTTTGAAAAAAATGTTATGAAAATATTCAGTGACAAAGGCTGATTCTAAAGTACAGGTAATGATCCTGCAAAATAAAAATGTGCACACCCAAGGACATGCACATGTATGTAGAAGTATCTGCCCAAAGGTTAATGGTAGTTATCCCTAAGATAGTATTGTAGGTATTTTAAATTTTCATTTATTTACTTAAAAAAATTATTACAATGAAGACTAACTTTGTATAGTAACAAAAAAATTTTTAAAATGCTTGTCTTGGAACATTCCATCTTGCTGGAAGGACTGGGCAGAGGTGTGCTCTAACTCTCAAGAAACCCTATAATAAGAAAAGAAGACCCTCATTACCGGCAACAACCTCTATTTCTGAGACTATGATACACAATATTAATTACAATTAATAATTATAATGGTTACAATTATCAATATGTAACATGTAGAGTTAAAAGTTCTTAATAAAGAGTTGGAATCTCAGGGAACTCAGAAATTAGCTTTTCCAGCCAACATGAACAGCATTAAAAATACCTCAGGCAACAGCACAGAGAGACCTTGCTATGGCCAGAAAGGCTCAAACTTTCCATTGCACACTTCTACACGGTTTGCACTAGAGGGTAGGAGACACATCTGTCTAAGACGGCCAGCCCTGTGGTACATGCAACAACCTTCATCTATTTACTTCCCAGTTGCCATGTACAATCAATCCTTTGGCACCGTAACCTTTCTGTAATGGCACTAAATGTATTCTGTCCTTTCATGATGAAAATTTCAAAGAGTTCTCTCTCACTCCTTATATAGCACTATCTTCCCTTTGACTTGAACTTTTCACCTGTTACTTTCTTTAACATATATGAGAATGTTTCCTTTCATCTCGTCTTGTATAAGGTTGTAAAACCTATTTGACGTTGTTCTCTCTCTGCTCAGGAGGTCTGGACACTTTTGCACAGAGGGATTTTAAGTGTGAATGTAAGCAGAATTCACTCTGAGTCTCCTAATGTTAGGAAAAGCCATAGGTGAAAGTCGAAGTCCGGCGTACATTCATCAGGAATGCTACCAGAGCACAGATCCTCCCCAGATGAGCTTTCGTCCTTGTTTTCAGGCTCGCGGGGCCTTTCCAGCCCTTCTTCTCTCTTCTCCTTTAGATTCAAAATTCCCTCTTAGGAAACAGATTTGGAATATTTTCAAGTCAAAGTCTACAGTAGGAAGCCAGCCAACTAATACTGTAATTGCCTCCTACGTTCCTTGCAAAGTACCGGAAGAGACAAAATGACATCAGACAGCCCCCGTTCCTACAGTCACACAACTCACTCTGAAAAAACAAAACGACCTCAAGAAACCACAAGGTAATATGTAATGATTAATAACCCAGTGTTATAAGCAGTAAAAATGGTCCTGAGAGATGGTCCCGTCAGGTTTAGGAAGTACAAGGTAGGGGTCTTTGACCTAAGAAGTCTACAGTGCTCCCAATGGAAAGAACATGGGGCTTCCTGCGCAAGGTTGCAGCAGGGGTCCCAAGAGGTCTGGTGGAGATGACAGCTCTGTCAGAACGTCAGAACATGATAGCACAGACAGGCCCACTGGAGAGGACAGATGTCCCGCGTGTCACTCCAAGTGTTATCGAAGTGTCACTGTAGACCAGTGTCCACAACACCAGTTTTGGACATTGTAAAGATGGAAAATCAAGGGCCTATTTAGAACGACTGGCTCAAAAAAATGGCATTGTAAGAGCTTCCCGCAGGATTCATGCGCACGTTGAAATGTGAGAAACTGTTCTTTACATAATGGCAACTCCTCCAATCTCCTTATTTTGTTTGATCTCAAGCATATCAGAGCTCCTTGCGTTTTAAAACGGTTATTAATTTGTGGCCCGAAATTGTTATAGTTGCAAATTTAACTTATTACTTAACTTGAATATATTTCTAATTTATCTCTTCTCAATGTTTCTCATTCATCAAAGGAGTAATTAAGAACGACAGATTTTCATCAACTCAGTGACCAATGAACTACCCTTTATCCTGCACTAGGGGGAGCACGAAGACTAACATTCGGGATCTTCTAGGCCAACTTCACGGAGATCTTTATCGGTTGCCCGCCCTTTTCTCCAGAACTGATTTCCCAATGGCATTATTTGGAAGAATGAAATGATTGCTGGAAATTTCCCGTGAACATAAAAAGCAGCAATTCACCTTGCGTCTCTCTAGTCTCCATCTCAGGCTATTTGCCTGAGAGACGTCATTCATATGGTCCACCCACAGTCCCGGAGAAGGGAAGTTGACGATACAAACACATCAGAGGCTGTCCTTCAATATTTCTGCTCTCTTTCCTAATGTGTCTCACGTTCAATCAGGTCTCACGGCACTGAGATGGATGGACATTTCACCTCCTCCCCTTAGATTCCCATGTTTCCAGCATTTCAAAAAGTCTTTGCGGTTTGTCTTCCAGTTTTTAAAAACCCTGATCCTGTTCTTTAACTTAACGATGGTGAGACATCTCCAGAGTAGCTCCGCAGTAAGAAGATGAGGAATCCGGAGATGACATTGTGGACTGCCTGAGAAGTTATGCAAACTTTGGTCTGGCATATAACTAGGAGAATTAATGCTCCATTCCTGTAAGTAGTGTCTCCCTTTTTCCACTGGAACCCAATACTCGCTCTGTGGCTGTGTTTTAGAGAGCCTAGTGAGCTAATTTACTGAGTCCACAGGGTTTGCCATGTGCACAGAGTCCCCAGAATTTTGGCAACAGGGAGCTCACAAATGTGTGTTGGAGGTCACTGTACAATTTTCAGTATCATCGGGATTTCCTTCTCCTAAAAGTTGTCCTGGTGAAAACCTCTTAAAGATCACCTTTACTGCATTCATTCCTACTGCTTGGGCGCTGTTTCAGAATTTGAGTATTGTGATTATTTGTCCCCATGTGTACTCCCACGCTTACACAAACCGGAGCCCACTCCAAAGTAAAATTACACTGATTTCAAAGAATGACAGAAAAGCATTTCTTTTGGCAAGGAACGACAGGAAGCCAGAAGGAATAGAAGAGAGATCCAGTGGAGAGTGTAAAGCAGTGCAAGACCTTCCCCATATGTGTGGACATTAAAAAAATTCTTATAATCCATTATGTTGCATATGTAGGATACAACTTTTATTTTTTTAATTGTTCCTATCGTGCCTGTGTTATTACCACATAGTATTTCTTAGGAAAAGAATGTGATGAAACAAAAATAAGAATAATTTTAAAAATTATATCCAGGGCTAGGCATGAGACACAATAAATTAAGGAGGTTGACTAGAATGACCAGACCAGAATGACTGACTTAAACATTTGCATGGCACAAGATGCAGCATGAGTTTTGCATAAAATCAAGAAGTTAGATCTGGCTTCTTAAAGCATCTTATACCAAATATCATGTGAAATATTTTATGATGTGGCCCCATGAATCTTAAAAAATATTGGGTCCTGTTCCATGTACAGTAGCATTTCCCCGTCCTTACTATGCCCCTCATCAATAGTACTTAGCATCTGTAACCTCCCTCTGATTATATTTTCATCAGATAGTTAAGCAGCTAGTCATTCATAGAACTTCCCCCTTCACACATGCTTTCATTGCATGATGAGGCTGACATCAGAAAGAGACAGAGAGATCAAATGCATTATGCATTGTATATTTTCCTCCAACCTTTTCTTCTCTTCACACCCGAGAGAACACTGGCATCTCCCAGGTAACTATGCTAGGACTGGATACCCCTCAAGTCATTCTCCTGAGAAGGAGAAGCCTGCTCCCCAGTTGAGCCTGGAACTCAAGTTACTTCAGTAGTTTAGACCAGTGTTGATCGGGTCAATCTTTATTACCATACATACAGACATTAGATGACATGCCGGGCACGTCAAAGCTGAGTGGCTATAGATGTGCTTCCCCACCAAAAGTACATGTTTTTCATTGTGGTCATTTATTTTCTTTAATGTGAGGCATCAGGTAGACCACTGCATTTGCAAGAGAGAAAATGCAGGATACTTGTATAGTGAAGAGATGGAGGAAGACCATTATGACCCTGGGCAGCACTCTGGGGAGCAAGAGAAGTGGGCTGAAGGAGACTAGAGGGAAGAATTAGACCCAAGCAAAAGAACATATTGCGGAGGCAAAAAGCAAAATGATTTGGGGTAGACGGGCAGTTTAGGGAGCACTCTGAGAGCAAGATATGTCATGCCCATGGTGACACAACCCACTGGAAGTCACATGATTCTGAGTAAAGCTGAGGCAGCTAAAAGACAGTAGAATTAGGCATGCAGAGGGGATTGGAGCTAGAGACATCCATGCTGAAACATAGTGTTGTTTTGGTTTTAAGTGTCAGAAAACCAATAAAGACAAGCGAATCAACCAACAAGAATTCATTATAAAGATGTAAAGTCATCTTCAGAAGCCAACAGTAGAAAATACAGCCAAACTTCTTTTAACCTTCTTTCATTCTTCATATTTCCCTTCACTTTTACTCTCCACACCGATGCATTCTATTTCTCTGTACATACTATAATCGCAGTTCCAAAAGTCATATTTGAGCCAAACACAGACACAGGTCTCTATTTATTCATTTCTTTAAACCCAATTCCAAATCCCTAAGAGAAAGGTAATGATTATCTAACATCGCTCAGCGGGAGAGCTGGTGTATGCTCTGGGCAGAGTGGAAGGGACAGGGAGGACACTTACTTGGGATCCCCCTTGGAGAACAGAGTGATAACTCCTGGAGAAGTGTGGTCCTATGGGCAATGCAGGAACTCCCAAAGGTGTTCACAACAAGGGTACAGAAGTCAGCTGATGTATTTTGATCCCGCAATCAAGTTGATGTCGGTAAGAACAAAAAGAAGTGGGTAGAAGGAATTTCTGTCAGGGCCAGTTTAGCACACAACAAAGTGTGGACCATGAAACTGGACAGGAGGGTCTGGGCAGTGCTAGATGGGAAGAATCATTTGTACAAGACTGCTGGGAAAGTGTGCACTCTTAGGGTCAGAAGAATATTCAGATACAGCAGGGCGGAAGGGGGTGGCTGCGTAGAACAGCTCAGAACATCACATGTGAGCTGGCTTTCTCCTTTAATGTAAGCTGGGCACAGAGCTAAGCAAGACCTGACACTTCCCAAAACCTGGAAGGGAGAGCTATGCTGGGAACATTCCCAGCATTGTTTATCAGTCCCCATGTATTAACCAAGGACCTGCTCTGTGCCTGGTACTGTTGGATATAGTCATGCTGGATCGAGGCTGTGAGACAGAAAGGCCATCCCTCAGCTGCTGTAAAAAGTCCCTTCAGGGGTTTTGAAAGGAGCCGAATGCCAGGAAGATTTCCAGCCTCTGCTCAGCCTCCCTTCCAAAACTCCATGAAGCACGTGCTCCCTCCCTTCCCCTCGCCTGCCTGCCAGGGTTTCCAGATTTGCTCTGTTTTGCAGTTGCGTCAAGCCACACTTGATTCCAATCCTCACAGAAGGCATAAATTAACATTTTATTATGTGTGTTTGTGAGGGTCTCTTAAAGTAGACATGCAAATTTGAGGCTCCCATAGTAAATGAGGGCATACCCAGATTGACTGAAAATAAACCAGGTTGCCCTCGCCAAACCCTTGGAAAGCAGTGCCTTGCAGAGCTATCCTGGGACAGACACTCACCTCGGCTCCTGTCCCCGGCTGTTTACCCTGGCCCCTGGCCATTTCCTGCTGGCCTGGCACCCCACTCCCTCTCTGTCCAGCTGCCGTTGGCTCATATGACTCCTGGTTGACTTTCATTAACAAGGAACCAATTTCAAAGCAGCTGTAGGTGAGCCTTTTATGGGCCTCTGGCGGGTGACCGAGAGGCCTTAGGTCCCCATCAGGCAGCTGGGCAAATTCATCTGACTGTGCCTTCCACAGGCACTAGCTCGTTTGAGGCTACCCTTTGACTGACTTTTCCTACAACTGAGTCTTTAATGGTGACTTACAGCTCTTAAAACCTTATAGAACAGGAACTCCAGGCTAGATGGAGTTTGACTTTATTTGGCCTTGCTACAGCAAAGGAATTAACAAAATCAAAAGTGAGAAGCCCTTTCTATGCCAGTCATAGCTTCGTCCGGTTTCACTTTAAGTCATTCTGTGGTCTTCATGTGCTGATTTGCTCATACGTGTCTGTTTTGATTGGAGAAAGTTAGATAAAGGAAGGAGAAAGAAACTTTTCTCCATTGCCTCTTAAATGTTCCAGATCCTCTTTGGCATCCTGCATATTCTATATTATTTTAAACATCTGCCTTCTAGGGTGTATGTGAGGATAATCGCCCACAAATGAAAAGAGAGGAAAGGAAAGGGGCTATAGCTTGGATCTCGAATGTTCACCAAAGGCACGCGGGTTAGAGGACTGGTCCCTAGCTTGGTGCTGCTGGGACGCAGTGAAACCTTTAAAGAAGAAAGGTGTTATGGTTTGCGTCCTACATATCCTCCTAAAGTCTACTGAGTTCAGAGGTGGGGGTCAGTTTAATCTGCTGATGAGTTCACAGCTGATGGTGCTATTAGGAGATGAGTCCCTGGGAGTGACCTGGAAAGCTGTAGTCTTGTCCCTGGCTCTTCCCTTCTCTTTCTGTTTTCTAGCCACAGTGAGTTAAGCAGATTTCCGCCACCATGACTTTCCCGTCTTGGAGCCAGCCAACCTTGGACTCAACCCTCTGAAACCATGAGGAAATGACAGAAAAGTGACTAATACAAAGGGGGAACTCTTGAAGGGAGTTGTGGCTGAACAGGCTCTTCTTCCTCTCTCTGGCATCCCAGCCATGTGGTGAATAGTTCTCTAGCAAATGCCCCTCACTGTGATAAGCTGCCTTGCTGTAGACCCAAAAGCTACAGGGCCAGCTGACCATGGACTGAATCTCCACAATTATGAGCTAAAACACCAAGTTCCTCCTCTGAAGTTGATTACCTCAGGTATTTGCTCTAGTGGTGGAAATCTGGCTAACACGTAAAGAAAGGAAGACAGCAGAATCCTCCAAGCCAGTCGATAGGCATCTGCCATGCCAGGGAAACAGTTCTAACCTTGTGGGCAAGAGAGCTGGCACGGAGGTCTTGCGCCAGCCTGCGTGTGCACAGCAAGCATGTTCAGGGGATCTTCTTTGAGTGTCTCCATCTTATAGGTCATTCTGGAAGCCACTTTCAGAAGGGCCCTGAGTGGTGAGAGAGCAGGGTCCTGCCCCCTCCCTGCAGCTGTGCTTCCAGATGAGCACTACCTGACACCCCCACCCCAGTGCCACTCGTGGAGTGGGCACATTCTTCCCGAGTGCCCAAGGGTTCCACTACACTCTGGTGTCCCTGCTCTTGCCTGCCATGTTGCTGTCCCTGCTTTATTTTTCCTTCCAAGCACGTATTTCATAACCTCCTTCTTCCTTTCTCCCACTTCTCTTCAGCGTTTCTACTTCCTTTCTTGCCTTGTTTCACTCAGTTGTTAGCATTTCATTTCACCTCCCTGTTCTGCAGAAATCTATGTGTGGGTCTTACCTTCCCCCAGTGGCATTTAAAGTGTTTCTTGGTGCAAAACATCCTATTCATTGCCATAGAAACAGGAAGCTCAATGTGGAAGAAAAAGAAAAAAAAAAAAAAGAAGTCTGACACTCTGAAGCTGTGCAATTCTGTTATTTTGCCCAAATCCATAAATGGCAACATGCTGGGAGATATGCAAAAGCCGCCCCGCTGCTAGAACAAGTGAAGGAAGGGCCTCCCGTTCCTGGGAGACTTGTCGCAGGTTTTAAACCAGATCCTTATACCAAGAGAGAACTGGCTAGCGTAGGAAGGATTTCAATTTTTCCTTCACTTGAAAGCTCCCAGCTGAAGATAAGGAAGTCAGATGGTCACAGCACTGGACCTAGGAGTCAGACACCCCTGTGTTCTGTTATTAACCCTGCTTCTCAGAAGCTGTGGCACTTCGGACTCTTCTCTTAATCACTCCCAGCGTCCTCTGCTGTAAAGGAAGGATATGATTTGTGGAGAGGGTCAAGGGAGGGCACCTGGCAAGCCAGCTTCTTTGCACCCTCTGATGGGCTCACCACACTCTTGGACAGCACAAGTCTGATCATCTCTTCTCAGCTGCTATAAAACTAAGACAAACTTGACATTCCCGCCATTTCTAAAAGCCAATCAGCACCAGGGTTCCTTGCAAAGCTGTAAACAGTGCTAAACTTTTACATCTTTCTGAAACCCTTGAGAAGAGCCTTCTATATACCATTCATTTCAAAGATATCCCTTCAACCTACCCTCAGTGCTCCCCTACTTTTCTGGGTCCCCAAACACCCTAGTGCCCAAAGGGGCCATTACCCTCAAGCTGAAAACAACCCAGGAGCTATCCGGAAGAGTTCAAACTCCACCGATGCTTCTGAGGGGCTATCTGTATTCCAAATCCAAAATTGTACTCTACCATTCAACAAAGCCTTTTATTTTAACTGTGTTCTTTAGATTCTGTATTTGCCTATTTGGCATCCACCAATCATAGAGACAAACTAACTGCTGAAGTTGTTTTCTTCTTCCTGGAGACCTCCTTGTCTGGGCACATGAAAATCCCACTGTAAATCCTCTAACCCATCCTCAACCGGACCCCAATCCCCTCCTTTAACTAATTCTGAAAATTTTTCCTGAGCTAAAGCACTCAGGTCCAGGAACCAAGCAGCTAGAGAGCACGAGTGGGGTTCAGAGCCACTGACAGCATTCAGAGCACGTGGTCCTAGGCTGTTCTCACCACCTGCCTTGCCCATGGAACTCACAGTAAAGGCCCCTGACTTCTCACTCCTGCTTCTGCCTCCTAACTAGCCCAGTACTTCCCTAGTTGGCCCTGGGGGCGGGGAGAAGGTATGCCCCCCTTCTCCTGAAAACCGAGTAATGCAGCCCTTCTTACAAAGGCCTTAGTCTCTCCCTGTCCTCCCTCAGTCATATGGGTACAAATCCACCTTGGCAACATCTGTCACATCAGCCCAAGGATATACTGATAAGGTAAACTGGCTCATCATGTACACATCACAGCTCTTGGAGGACTGTCCAGGGTCATGCTTTCTTGGTGCTAGGTCATCAACATCTTCATCTATAAATAGGTTGACCATATGTCCAATGTGCCCTGTAGAGTCCAAGTTTACCCCTGTTGACCTGTGTAATTATTAATACTGTCTTCATTCCCTCTCAAAGAAGTCCTGCTTCAGAATCCAAATCATCTGGCTGCTCTAATAAGGAAGACAGAAAATTAATCATCCATTAAATAAGCAAATGTCTTTGTCACACAGGGCTAATTACAGCTTGATCATTTACTCCCACATTCTCACTTGAGGAAAGGGTCTAAGTGAATGTTACAGACTTTCTAAAAATAGAAGTGTTTGTCTTCACATAATATGCAAAACGTTAAAGAGGAAGAAACCAGCTGCATGAAATATGTGTACAAAACAGAGCAATGAATCATGATTACACAGAAGTGGGAACTGAAGTGACTGTCCACTATGATGGAGAAGCCAGACAAGGCCAGGGGTCACAATGCACCAATCAATTACCTGGTCACTTCTATATGCTGCAATGTTTGTGATCAGATTGGTGATACAGTCCCTGACATGTCTTGGACACACAATAAGTGCTAGGAATTCCACTAGAATCAGGTTCATTTCATACCCTTTGGGGCTTAGTCTATGACATCGAATATCAACACACTTGGGAAGTGTTTCAAAATATATAAGCATAGTTTATTGCAGGCCCACCTAAGTAATCCCTTATCCTGGTGCTGGGGTTAAAAATTAACCAAAGAACTTAAATTTAAGATGGGTGATGGAGAAAAAGAAAAGTAATTATGAGACCCTCATTACAGCTGAACCAGTAGGCACACAGACTATTGCCTAAGGCTCTACAAGCCAAGGACCAAGCCTGCAGGACTAAAGTGTGCCTGTGAGGACAGTCCAAACAAGCAAGTAATTAAACAGGACATAGTGGTTGCCTCAGTGCTCCAGATGATCTTGTTCTAAGCCCCAGCATTTCTTCCCATGTAGAAATGAGAAATGCCAAGTACCACCTGTACAAAAAATAAGTGAAGCCAAACTAGAAAGAACTGGTTCTGAATGCTCTAGGCTTTTCAATTCCTGCCCCAAACACCTCTATTTCTCCTTAGGTGCCAGACAGGTGCTGCTACCCGCCCTTCAACTTGGTGGCCTCGGTTCCTTGGAGGAGCAGCTCAGCCGCGTGACAGGGACAACTTCCTCACCATTCTCCCAGGGAAGTCTGGCGGGGGTTGTTTGTAATCAAGCCTGAAAATATTCTATGACATGCAGCTGCACTGTGTGTGATAGCACATACGTCAATGAGCAAAATTCATGATTAGGAATGCATCTGAACTGAGCCTGCTTCCCCATGCCCTCATCGGATGCAGAGTTGTTTTGGTCCTCTACTGAGACATAAATAAAAAGCCAGCTCTAAAGAGTTGCTGAAGCAAACCTAAGGCTGAAGGGGTGATCCTTCTTAACTGACCTGACTGACACAGTGTTTCTGGCATATGCTTTTGCTCTCCTCAGGCAAGGCCCATACCTGTAAAAACAAATACACAACATGAGCTCCCCCATTCTTTTAGGTCCATGAAGGTCAGATGAGAGGTATCAGACATGATTTGACCCCATACATTCATCATGATAGGGTGACTTAATGGGCCTTCCACAACTGGGATTCTGTCATTTTGGTGTTAGAAGTAAACACAATTAGATCCAACACCTTAGGAGCTGGCACTGTATTATTTTACTAAGTTACAGACAGTGGTCTCTACTGTGTGATTCATACCCTTAGACTAGGCAAAGAGTAAAATATGTGCTGCACTTCCAAGCTCTTCAGTACCTCAGGGTGCAGCCCCAGGCTCCCCAAACACATCATTGCAGCAATTATTATATCCCCACTTGGGGTCAGGCTCTACCTCTGACCCATGAATAAGTTCCCCTATTATGTTTCCTCTTATCAGAACCCCGGCAGATGACAACTGGCTTGATAAACTCATTCACCCCGAGGTGTTCACATGTGACAATATACTAATGAGAGTATGTCGATAATACAATAAACCAACTAAGTAACAATTTTTAAAATGAGAGGAACACTTTTTAGTATGAAGAGTCAGGCATTGCACTAATCATTTTAAATGCATCATCTTGTTTAATCATTACAACGAACCCACAAGGTCCAGATCACATTATTCCAGGTGGGAGAGGGTTGTCATGGGCGGGAGGAAAGCAAGCTTTGGAGAAAGCAGTTGCTCAGCGTTACACTCGGAGTAAATGGCAGCGTGGGGCTTTGAATCCAGGTTATGTGATTTCAAAGCTGACAGACTTCACCACAGTGCCCGGAATGAGGCGGGCTTGCGTGACTGCTATAAATCACAACAAAAACAACGTTAATTGCTTCCCCAAAGGCACAAATTGTGGTCATTCAGACTAAGCTCACTTTTTCTTTTCGTTTATTTTTTTCCAGGTGTATTCAGGTATAACCAGCCAATAAAAACTGCACGTATTTGGGGTGTACATGATGACTGTATCTATGGAAACAATCACTACATCAGGTTGCTTTCAAAAGCCTGCCCAGTGCCTCTTATCGGCCTTCTCCTCTGATCTCTGTATCTTCAGTTTGATCCTAATAATGTCAACAACTATAAAAAAATAAATCACTTCAAGTAAAGGCCCTCTGATGAGGAAGAAGCCTCCTCCACTTTGCCAAGTTTAAGACTTGCAATGTCTGTTTCCCTCCACTGGGCCCTGTTTTCAGCCCTGTCATGCTGCTCATCATGATCACTGTTTTGCTTCCTCCCTCAAGGCTCTGTGTAAGCCCTGGGCTCCCGGAAACAGTCTGTGTTACAGTAAGCGGCTAGAGAGCAAGGGGCCGTGAACTGGGCCTAAACCACTCCAGAAAACCCATCACCGTTTCAACTTCCACTTTCCTCGTGCCTGCCTCATGCCCAGCTCTGCCCTCTTGTCTTCCACTTCCACATTTGCAACCTAAGGAGATGAACTAGAGAAATGAGCACTGGGAAAATCGTGGAACACACCGAATAGCCACCCTGGACCCAGAAGTTTGCATCCCTCTAGGCTCTGAGGAGTAGAGTCCATGATATCAGTGGCCCTGAGACAGACTCAGCCACCCTGGCACCACCACCCAAGTGACATTACCCAGGAGCAGAGAGGAGGGGGTGTTTGCTGTCTCTAACCATCATCTCTGGAGCTTCTGCAGCTGCCTCCAACTCCTCTAATCCAATCAGAGCTGCATTGTCCTGTTTCTGTTATAATCATGCTTAGATTGCCAGACACAAGATATTTATCAACTCTGGCAAAGCCATTGCTCCCAAGGGAGGCTGTGTCTGAACTCATGAAACCGCCTTACCTGCCCAGGCTCTTTCTTAGGTATGGCCCCACTTGGTGAACCTTTTAGAGCTTTCAATGATAACAAACAGCCGTCTGCAGCACATGTGCCGTAGGTTCATCATCTCTGTATCTAGACCTTTTTGAATTCACCCACTGAGTAAATCACTCACATTCACTTACATTCACGCTTTAGGGTCCTTGGTACATTTTAGTGCCCTGGATAATTTCCCAGGGTCATGGAAAGCCTCACATCCTGTAAGGTGATAGACAGGCATGACCCAGAAAGTGTGAGCTGTCTTTCTGGTCCATACATTCAGTCAAAGACCTACTGTCCTGCTTTCTTCCCCAAGCCACCTCCAGCCTCCCTCATGATAGAAAATTGAGGAACCTGGGAGTCAGGAGTGGACATTTAGAAGTTTATGCCAAAAGTTACAGTTACTTTTTTTAAAAAAGTAGGTAGAATAATAACACAGCTTCTTCTCCAAATGACGTTCAAGTTCTATTTACTGGACCGTTTTAATGTGACACTTTACATGGCAAAGGAGGCATTAGTGCAATGGTTCATTTAAAGGCCTTGAGTTGAGGTTATTTTAGATTATCCAAGTGGGAACAATGTAATCATGTGGGTCCTTGAAATCAGAGACTCTTTCCCATGTGTGATCAGAAAGATGGGTAGTGGAGAGGCAATAATCCTGGCTTTGAAAATGAAGGAAGAGACCATGACCTGAGGAGCAAAGGCAGATTCTAGACACTGCAAATAGGCAAGAAAAAGGATTCTCACCCAAGCGCATCAGGAAGAATCAGCCCTGCACACATCTTGATTTTACCCCCATGAGAACAGTGTGGGACTTCTGTCCTCCAGAACTGTAAGCCAATAAATTTGTGTTGTTTGAAGACACTAAGTTCGTAAAGGTTTGTTATAGCACAGTTGGGAAACTAAATAGGCCTAAAAGGTAGAAGAGGCAGTTAAAGGCCCTAGTCTTCTTAGAGCCACATTAGAGTAGAAATTGACAAATATTTACCTCTCAACTGACAGTATTTCTCAACAAGCTACTATCGCAACTATTAAAAACAAAAGGTCGCTTTCTCTCCAAATAGGGCTGGCTGCTGTTTCCTAAAGAGCCTCAGTATGAGAAATTTGGAGAAGAAAGAAAAAAATATAAAACACAAACATTATCCAAGTGATGCCAGAATATACATTGCTGCTGACTAGGAAACACAGAGACTGTTAGTATTAACTCCAAGTTCATTTTCGGTGCAGATGGTTTACACAAATATCCTTTGGGATAACAAAGTGAATGAACACTCTACTCTTATATACTTTTTTGGTAAGATCCGAAAGATGGAAAGGATTATGGAGAATCTCTGAGAACTTTTGGATTAGGAGCACCTTGGGAACTTAGCTGCAGATCCCAGAGCCCTCACAATATTTGGAATCAGGCAGTGCCCAGTCACCAAATCCTTTGAGTTGAGAGAAAACTCAAATCAGTGCCCTTAAAATATTGGGAAATTACATCTTTCCAAGTCTGGTCAAAAGTATTTAAAGCATGTGTCAAGGTAATTGATACTTTTTCTGATCATTACAGTTTCGTCTCATTTCCTCTTTTAGATGCTAACAATGTGAATTTCCTTTGTTCCCTAAAGCACAAATACATTTGTGATGGTTCAGATCTAAGAGATCCCCCAAGAGTCTCATATACTCAGAGGTGGGCCTTTTGGAAAGCGACCCGGTTATGTGGTGCTGCACTCCTGGGTGGATTTATTCATAGACTGGGTCACCAACTGAGTGTGCTAGTGGGAAGTGGAGTCTGGTTAGAAGAGCTGGTCGCTGGAGGCACGACCGGGAAGGATCCATTCTTATCTCTGGCTCCTCCCTTGACTCTGTTTTCTGACTGCCGTTAGGTGAACAGTTTTCTACCACCATGACCTTCTGTGATGGCATTTCTGCCTTGGAGCCTACTGACCATGCACAGAACCCACTGAAACTGTGAGGCAAAGCAAACTAAAAGACAGACAGTAGGAGATAGGGACACGGGTATTTTCAAATAGGGATCATGGGATGAAGGAGAAGGGAGGAGGAGGAGGGAACCAAACAAAGAAGTGAGATGTAGCACGGACCTGTGCCAATTCCCAAAACGGAGTGTAATGATTATGTACTTCCAGCGTGTACTAATAAATAACAAAAACTGAAAAAAGACTGGAATTAGCCTCTCCTCCTTTAGTTTGCAGCTGTTAGGTATTTTTTCCCAGTAATAGAAAAGTAATTAAAACAAAGTGATTTTTTTTGTTCTCTCATTACTTTTCTTAATTATGAAAATGGAATGGACAAAAATTGCTATCTTTTACTGAGCAACAACTGTGGGACAAGTACCAGATACTCACTATCTCACTTGATCCCTTAATTAAGGATCGTTATTCTTGTTCACTGGATAAAGAAACTGAGGCTACAGAAGTTCAAATAACTGGTCCAAATTCGCAGATGTGGGAGGTGCCACTTTCCAACCAGCCACTCTTGGTTTCACTCATTACTTCCCAGTTTCTGAGGGTAAAATATGTTCAGAGAGCAGTAAGAAGAAAATAAAATGGATCTCTTGCTGGCATGTCCAGTTTTAGGTCATGAGTCTATACCCCACCCTACATTTGAGGTTCTACAACCACCAGCTTCCCTCTATGAGAGGGAAAAACAGAGAACTAATGAAACACTTCCTCATTTTTAAATTTGGTTTCCATCAGTGAACAATTAAATTTCTTTTGTTACAGGTTCTCCTGAGAACCTTGGAAAAGTAGAAATACTTAAGTAGCCTGATGGCACGCATTGCCATTGAGCACTCTGCAACTTTAATTTCCTTGCTCTTCCCCAGGACCTTTACTTAAAAAAAAAAAAAAAAAAACGAGTACCCTGGTCCACTTGCAGTTCCAGTAGTCAGCCCTCCCATGTTCCCTCTTCTGCAGTGCATAGCTTACCCTCTGCTCTTCACACCGAAGAAGTCATTTCACAGATAGCTTCTACTGCAGTGGCTGCCAGAAGATAAATTTGCCTCTTTTCTTACCGTTCCCTTAACTTCTGTCTTCTGCTGCTTCTTGTAATTTCAGAGACTGGTCCAAATTTCCCCAGTGTGGCTGCACTGATGTTGTGATTTCCTTTTGAAATTGCATTATAATGCCTGGAGCCCCCTTCAGGAAGGTAGAGAACTTTCAACAAAGAATTAATAATACACTGTAGTATGATGATAATTCTTGGCTGCTACAAGAATAACCAAGGATGAAATTCAGTGAAATAGTTTCTTTCTGGTTCCAGTCGCTCAAGTTTTACTGTCTAGCTGCAACAGCACTGTTTTTTGTTTTTGTTTTTATTTTTGTTTTTGTTTTGTCAGGAAGCCAACTACTTGCTCATCTGTGTAGTGATAAATACCTACATCATTACACCACTTACATGGGTACATAATTAATACAATATAGCAATGGTTTGTACGCTACTGCAGCAGATAAAACAGGAGGGGTGATGAGAAAATGGTGTTTCTTTGGGTTTGGGGTTTTATGGGATTTCTTGGATCATGTTTATAGGCTGGTGAGAATCACGAAATGTGGGCAATGTGCCTGTAGATAGCTCTTGAGAAAGTAGGTGGCAAGAAGCTGTCCTAAGGCTAGGGGGGTAAAAGGGAGAGAAGGCAACCCATCTGAGACCTGGCCTTTCAGTTTTCTGACTTAGAGTTCTTGCCCCAAAAGTGGAAGAACTCATTCTCATCTATGCTTGGTACCCTGTCTCCCAGATCACTCAGGGCTACAAGTGATAAAGGAGGCAAGGAGTTGTAGGCAAGAAGAGCGCCTTTCCTTCTGAAAAGGTGGACGGGATTGGCATGCTGCACAGGCAGACCAGAACAATGTGAAGCTCAGAGAAAATGGTGCCACAAAACAAAAATGGAAACTTCATGCGAGCTCAAAACCAGGAGAGCCAACGACTTATCATTTGCCTTAATAATGACTGAAGTTAAACATAGAAATAATGAACAAGAGAGGTGAAAAATAAACTTTAGGACTTCTAGGTACCAGATGGGGTGCAATCAGATTTCAAACACATCCAGATTAAATATCAAGCAAGTGTCTTGGTGCAAATATTTTCCCAAGGGAAGGTGAGAAAACCTCCATTTATTAAAATAAGAGTAGGACAAACGTTGTGTTTACCATAAAGAAAATGAACACCTACAATGCTCAGATAAGAATTTCATTATTTTCCCCAACTCTCAGTATTTCTAAAGGTATTTCTCAGTATACCAAGTATTTCTAAAGCACATTTCAAGGTCATGATTTTTCTCTCAATTCCACATTATAAATTTCCTTTAGGAGAGGAAAAAGAAAGAAGAGAAAAAGAATATGTATACACAGGATAGCTAGGATAATTGTACTACTAATATCTGTTGATTTATTGAAAGGAACTGTTAATTTGTAATTGTTTGATCAATCTTGCATGCCTGTTTCTGGTTATGTGGGCAACCATTTTGAAGATATGGGATATAGCAACCATTGTTAATAGCCTATCACCATGTTTTGAAATTCTTTTTTATTATTTATTCATTTATTTATTTATTTATTTATTTTGCAGTACTGGGGATCGAACTCAGGACCCTGCGCTTGCTAGGCAAGCGCTTATTCCACTGAGCTATATCCCCAGCCCCTATGTTTTGAAATTCTGTATCATTTTTATTGTTCTCTGTGCTGTGTTCTTTATGTATTTGTTTTTGTTATTTTGTTTTTTTTTCTTTTTTCTTTAAAATGAAAAACAAAATTTATATGTATACACAAAGATAGCTGGGATAGGTGTATTGCTATGTCTGTGGTTTATTGAAAGGAACAGTCAATGCTTAAAATTGTCTTTTTTCTTGACCAGTTTTGCACACTTGAATCTGGTAATCAGAATGACTGATTTGAAAATAGCAACATGCAGTATAAAAACTATTGTTGAACTCTTACCATCTTGTATGGTGAAGCTCTGCATTATTTTCTACTATCTTTTATTACTTGTCACTGTCTTTGATAGTTTGATCAATCTTTTACATCTGGCGGACTGAGTAACTTCATTAAAGATGACAGTATGTTATGTAGCAATCATTGTTAATTATTTTGTGGTATCATTTTGTTTTGAGGTCATGTATAGTTTTTTTGTTGTTTCTGTGTTGTTTTGATTTTGTCTTCATTGTTGTTTTGTGAGTTTTTTTAATCTTAGAAAGAAAGAAAGAAAGAAAGAAAGAAAGAAGGAAGGAAAATAAATAAGTTGCCTTCAGCAGACCATTTCGTGCGGTTACGGCACGACGGCTCTTTTTCTCCAGATAACTGACAGAGAGACGGGCAGAGGCGTGCTGAGTGACCCCTCAAGCTCACATCCTGAACTTCCGCTTTTAGATAATGTGAAGGTTGTTTATTAGATCAATTATTCAGAATAAACAGAAAATTTGGATTAAATATTTTAAAACAAAACAATAACAGTCCAATACCAACGACCCTCTCCTTAGAAGCGTGGCTAAGGCCCAGCCCAGAAGGGATAATAAAGGAACCGCAGAACTGAGCTGATATTCTACAGGCAGCTCTTCCCCTCAGGACAACTGCCAGTTTGGGATTTGGAATCCACCTTTTGTGGAGAGAGAGAGGGAGGGGAAAGGGGAAGAGGGAGGGGAGGGGAAGGAAAGGGGAGAGAGAAAGAGATCTCACAAGGAAATCTCACAAGACTGCAGACAGCAAAGCAGAAAGATGGAGGCTGGGAAGGCAGAGAAGAAGTGAAGGGTTGTGCTTCCAAATCCCAGAATTGAAGGAGGAGAATATTCCGGAGAGAAGGGCGGCACAGAGAGGAAATCAGATAGACAGGCAGCTCCTGCTTACAATGATTAGACTTCAGCGTAGTGCGAAAGTGATGCACATTCAGTAGAAACCCAACTTAGAATTTAGAATTTTTATTTGTTCTTCTGCTCCTGGGCAGGTGCAGCCACAGCTGCCACAAGCATGCAGAGGAACAACTGAAATCCAAAAGCATAGCGCTGAGCTAGGTTGTGGAGCGAGTCAGATGTAGTCAATGCATTTTCAGTTTATAAAATTGTCGATTTATGGGCTTATCAGGGCATCATCCAGGTCCAAATCAAGAAGCGTCTGTATTCATTTTCTCCTAGAGGCATTTGTCAACTTCTGAATCTTTACACAGCAAGAAACGGTTATGGTATACATCTAAAATGTCTCCCCAAGTATCACATTCAGAGGTAGGGCCAGCTCGGTCACTGGGTATGACCTGGAAGGCTTATTCTTATTTTTAATGGAAATAAGGTAAAACAAAATCTCATAATAATATGATAGGAGAATAACAATACTTAATGCATTGAATATTATTATCTTTGAAGCAGTTACTCAGAGTACAAGATATGGGCATTAAAACTTACCCAATCGATATGAGCACAAACTTTCCTTTTGCCTGAACTAAGAGACACTAATAGTAAGACTAATTTGCATTTTTTCTCTCTTTTCCCTTCCTCTGGGAGGTTTGTTCTTGGCCCAGCTCATCCATTCTTTCTCTTCCTGGCTGCCATAGACCGAACGCCCTTCCTCCACTATGCCCTTTGCTAACCCTTTTCTTCCTTGGAGCCAGCCAGCCATGGATTACATACACTAAAAACAAAGAACCGAATATAAGCCTGTTGTCCTTTAAGCTGCAGGTGTCAGATATTTTGTCAGAACAGTGAAAAAGTGACTCATATGGAAACAAAGCAGAAAGTCACAGAAAATCAGAGCAGAGTTATTGGCCTTTTCCCAGAGTAGAAGTGGCCAAATCTGGAGCGCAGAACCTGACAAGGAGAAGAAGCCCCTGTCAACACCCCAAGCTCCCAGTTAGGACTTCTGTGAGTGATGCACTGGAGGAGCAAACCAAAAGACAGTGGACGTTTGAAACATGGACCCAGCCTTCAAGCAGTTTAGTTCCACCCTCAACTCCGGCTTCACACCAGTGCAGCCCTCTCTGATGGAAGGTGGTGCTGATCAGTCAAAGTTTTCTACATACAGTATCTGGTACTCATGCAAAAACATTGATAGTCACAGCAAGGAAAAGGAGGGCTGGGGGTGTAGCTCAGTGGCATAGCGCTCACCTGGCAAGCACAAGGTCCTGAGTTCAATTCCTAGTACAGAAAAAAAAAAAAAAAGCAAGGAAAAGGACCAAGAGGAAAAGAACAAATAATAAAAAGAGACAAACAGATATTCCAATCATGAAAATTATTGTAGTGATATTTTAAAGATGTAATTGATGTGAGACAATTAAGAAAATATAAAACAAATTATGAGGTATGATAAAAATACAGTTAAAAAAACTATTACAATAAAAGATACATTGCCAATAGTCTCTCTCAGAATAATGTCCTTTGCTTTGAACATATTTATCCCATAGTTTTCTGGACAACTTTCTGAAGCAATTCCAAAAGTCTTCTTAGGCGAATGTCATTACTTACATTTTCCTGGCAACCTTGATGCCCTGAATCCACTTAAAACATTTATTATTTTTCATTATCATTTTGGTTTTGGGAATGACTCAAAAGTAGATGGTGTCAGATTTAGCATATGCAGTAGATAAGGACATAGTGTAATGTTTTGGGGAGCCTGGCTTTCTGGTCAATGGCATTTGGCAGCAATATTCACCACATTTTTGATCATATTCCATAAAGACACTCATGAAAGAGCACTTCCAGAGCTCCCCCACAAGGTAGTGAGAACGGTGGGACGTGTGTGTTCGAAACCAGCGAGTCTTTTGAGGGAAATTCATGGCGTGTACCTTCTACTGTTATTTTTTTTTCATTTAAACACACTGTTTTTTATTTACTTTTGTAAAAATAGTATAAGGCGTAAATAAAAAATGGAAATGTGTATTTCTCTTGTTCTCTACTGGCATCTTAAAACCAAATGAAAATTATAGGCCATTAAAAATATCATACTTGAAATTAAACATTCAGTAGAGGGGCTGCTAGGTATAACGGCAGTTGCCACACAGCAGATATGTAGACATGGGGGGAAGGAAGGATTCATGGGTGTAACTAGACCTCCATAGCCCAGAGGGACTGCTGGGACTGGGAGATAAGCAGTACTTAAAGGTATCATGGCTTGGTGTTTTCCCAGCCTGATGGATGGATTGAGCCATATGTTCAAGGAACATCATAAACAAATTTCTCAAAGAGAAAAAAATGCAAAGAAAACCATAGCTATGAACACTGTCATACCTCTGTTAAAATAAGAAAAACACAAAGTAAACGCAGTTTACTTTGAAAGTAAAGTAAGCAAAATAGCAAAGTAGGCAACTGCAGGTTCCCACATCCCCCACAGAACTGCCTAAGGCCAGCAGAAACGCCCAAGAAAACCTTGTATTTCTGGTTTTCATTTGTTATTAGCATGTGTTTGCAGGAACCAGGATTACATTCCTTGTGAGGAGTCGGTGCACACACACGCCACATTTAATCCGTTTTCGCCCCTTCCCCTCCCCTCCTCCCTCCACCTCTCAGCCCCCTTCCTACCGGACAGAGATATGTCTCCCCGTGTCCTGTTATCTGTCTTTTAGTTTGCTCCGCATTTAGGCGTTGGGTTTCTCACATAAGAGAAATGATGCAATATTTAAGCTCGTGTGTCTGATTTATCTCACTCCACGTTATGGTCTCAGGGTGCATCTGTTTTGCATAAGGAAGGAAAAACTTTTTAAGAACCATAAAAACAGAGCCAGACATGGCTATGCACACCTGTAATCCCAGCACTCAGGAGGCTGAGGGAGAAGGATCACTGCGAGTTCAAGGCCAGCCTGAACTGCATAGGGAAATCCTGTCTCAAAAAAGACCAAAAAAAAAAAAAAAAAACCTACAAAGACAAACAATTATAGCAACCAAGAAAATGCTGAGTCATGAAAAAGGCAACTGAAAATGGAAAAAAACACTCTTGATATTTAAGGAATTTCATATCGAAATTTGGGCTCAACATGAGCTAATGAATGAAGACTTCAGAGATCCCACACTTCAGAACAGGAACGCTTCTATTTCTGATGTTACTGTGAAACGAAGCAGCTACTCTAGGAAAAAAAAAACCTGGTAAATTCTCAAAATGCTGACATAGAATATCATATGACCTAGCGATTCCACTCACAGGTATACACCTACAATAACTGAAAGTGAGTTTCCAACACATACCTGCATACCAGTGTTCACTGCAACATTATTCGCAAGAACCAGAGGGAAAAGCAACCCCAGTGTCCTTCAATAGATGAATGAGTAAACAAAACATGATATAGCTGTACAATGGAATATTACTCAGCCACAAGAAAGGAATGAAATGAAATCTTACATATACTGTAACATGCATATGTGTGTATAAACATATATATACTTTGAAAAACTTTTCTGGACTGAAATAAGCCAGTTACAAAAGAGTAAATATTGAATTACTTCATTTATATGAAATATCTAGAATAGGCCAAAAAAAAAAAACCCTGTGGAGACACAAAAAAATAAAATAGAGGCAGGGGGTGTGAGGGGCACTATTGCTCTATGGCATGGTGCTTCCGTGAGTGGAGAGGAGGAGCTTGATGGCCGTGTAAACGTGTGAATGCCAGAAACTTATTTACAAAAAGGGCCAGCTCTGTCCTTAGCCAAATCGTTAATTTCTGTGACAGTGTTTTCTCTGTCTTTATTTGCATGAGAACGTTCTGAAGCTCTGTCTGAAACATGGAGCTGGTGGTAACCAGAGAACAGAGGGCTGGATGGCAAGCTTCCTTCTTTGAGCTCCCAGCTCTCAGGCCTTACCTGCTTTTAACTAGGTACCGGCCCAGTTATTTCAATACAAGATGTGTGGCCTGCCTGACACTCAGGGTAAACTGTTAAGCGGTTAAGTTGTATTTTGTGTATCTATGTTCTGCTAGACACCCCTGGACTCCCTGAGGCTGTTTCAGAGGCTTGGATTCTTATGAGCTCCTGGGAGAGGTAGGGTGGCCCATGTTTTGCATGTGTGGAAGGTATCATTCTGCATTAGTGTTCTGAAGAGAAATAGCAAATCGATCAAACCTTATTATCTTCCTCATGAGGAAAGTGAGGCTTTCCTAGTTACCTACATGTTGTGGGTGATACATTGTGTCAACCTGGGGAGTCTAGAGGTTTGGCAAAGTGACTCCAGTACGTATGCATCCTGCGGTGAAAAAGACATGCCCTTACCTTTCTGAGATGTTGTTCACTGTGAATTTGAGAAGTTTGGAAGGTTCACTATGGGACTCAGCAGGGAGCCAGGGTGCTTACTTTGTATTTATCCTGAGCCTGTGCAAGAGGAGGGCATGGAGATTATGTGAGTGCTACACGCCCCCTGGGTGGGGATAACCTGCTTACAATATAAGGGAGGGAAAGAGGCTTGCTCTTCTCTGCCACTCCTCCCTTTTGCGCTTGTTGCTTTGTTGTTCCGCAACCATAAACTGTTGCCCTCTGCCATGTGCTATTCTGCCTTGGAGCCAGCCAAGTATAGACTGAAACCTCCACAAACTGAGCTACATAAACCTTTCCTTCCTTAATTCTGGGTGTCGGGCATTTTGTCTCAAAATAAGAGAAAAATAACTAAGACACTATAACAATCTCTTTATGAACAGGAAATCCCCACAGTGCAAGATGCAATTATACCTCCTTATTAATCCTCACAGAGCAAGATGACATGATCCCATTTCACCAAGATTCTCCTAATGTCACTGTCAAACCAAAAGTGGACACCAGGGGAGACATGCTGCATGCTAAGAAATGCACCATCTGTCATCTTAGATGTATTTCCCCTCTTCTTCTAATTTATGCCTTTTATGTGACTCAGGCAATCACATAGAGCAGGCAGACCTTTACCTTTGTTATCTTCTCAAACATTAATAACAAGGATTTCCTTCAATAAGTTGTGAAAACTGTGCTTAGGTAATTGCCAGGTATTAGTACAGAGTTACGGTAGGTTTGTATTGTGCCTTATCCAGCACCCCCATGTATTTGATTCACCACTCTCAACAGCCCCACCTACCCATTCCTACCCACCCCCTCAGCATTTGTATAGTGGCTCATAGCAGCCTAGTGCAACCAATATCCCAGTAGGAAGTCATTAATCACCTTCCTACCTTGACAACTACTCAGCATATCAAATAAATCATCTGCTCCAGAGCAAAGCTACGTTCAACAGTGAAAATCTCTGGGAAGGTCAGAGCTCTTCAAGTCATATTCATAAGTGACCAACTTGTTGCATCTTGGCAGACCAGCTTTTTCCTGACCTCAGCTTAGTCATTCAGAACCCAACTAAAGCAAGTCTCTAAGACTGTTTTTTTTTGGCTTGAAGCCAGGAAGCTTATTTGATTGTTGTTTTTATGGATGTCGGGCACTGTGTTGGACCCTGATGACTAGTATGTTACGTAATACCAGTTATCAATGCTTTTATCAGGCAAAAGGCATAGACCATTTTGCAGACTGGAAAACATGATCAATATAAAAGTTTTAAAGGTTATAGCCCCAAAGTGGCTTTTGATTTTGAGTATATCATGAAAGTCAAACCCTCTTCTTTCTCTAACTAGCTAGAATTCATGGGTCTCTTCAGGCAGCCCAGAAATATTAGATGTGTTAAGACTCAAGAAGATTTTCTTCTTAAAGTTAAGAATATCTTCTTTAAGAAAATGAGTGTCTGACTCTATTTCCTTACTTCTGAAAACCCCCTCCGATTTTGAAATGAACATGCATATGGAGCAAAGACATTCCTATGAAATCTGTTTTAAGACAAATATATCAGCAGATAGCTATTATCTGTCTGTCCGATAAGCATTTAGAATTATGAAAACAACCAAGAGAACCTGGGGAAGTGGTGAGACATGCTAGTTTTCATTTCTGACTATAAACAAGGTATAAAATATATAACTTGTTTGGAAATTCCTAGCTGCTCTGAGTTATGTGCAACCTAGGGGACGGTGCTTCCAGTGACCAGCGAGCACTTCTGTTGAAGAAGGACTTCCTAAGAAAACTCAGCTGTACACAGCTTGATTCTCATGGGTCTTCTCCAAGACTCTGTCCCAGGGTCCTAGTCATGAAGTCACTACATTGGGATGACATCTGCTTCAAGTTATTGAGCATTTACACCACTGAGCACCAGACAGGGACCAAACCCTGTGGACAGAGCTTCTGAGCAGTCCCTAGAAGCAGACACAGTGCACTCTCCATAATTGGGTTCCACCTCGGCCCCACTCAGTGGCTGTTCTTAGTTCCAAAGCCCTCATCTCTGCTACTCTAATCATAGTCTCTGCCTCTTGAATCCCATCAAACTCTGCGTGTATGTGTGAATACGTGCATACATACGTTCACGTGTGCAGTGTGAGTACTCAGAGAATGACACAGCAAAAAATGATGTAGCTAATTGGCCTGTTTTGTTTTTGTTTGGTTGGTTGGCTTCTTTGTTTGGTGTTTGGTTGTTGTTGTTTTGTTTGTTTTTTGGTCCTAGGTATACTGTAGAACCCCTTCAAGAATAGAGTAGCTTTATGGGGAAAAATGAGACAATCCAAGGGGCCACAGCTATTCCCAAACTCCCACAAGACTTTGGTTTCTGGACCACCACTTTTACATATTGAGTTTTGGAGTAAACATGCTTTTGAAGAAAGGGTGCTATCACAGAGAAAGAGAGATTGAAGACCAGATACTTTAGCCCAATTCCTTTATTTCACAAATGAGTCAACCCATCAAGAAATGAAGATTACTCATAGTCACATGATACCTACTAAAGATGGGAAGAGAACTAAGGTTAATTGCTTCCCTACGTGTGAATTTCCTATTCACCACAGAGCAAGGAGAAAAAGAAAAGAAACAAACACTTGTTTTTTGTTGCCTGCATGAACGTTAAAATTTATGTTTTGATAGTAACCTGGGATTTAAATGGCAAATGAGAATGTGGGACTAGAATTACTCCATCCCTTAATGTGTCTCAAGAAATCTCAGGAAAAAAGACTAAGAAAAGGATTGAAATCTTGGGCAAAAGGACATTCTTTTTAGACAGGTTTGATAACTTGCAATCTGCAATTTTCACAGCACAGAGAGGCAGAATGAATCCTAAACAGCCCTTAAACGGTATTTCCCCATCGGAACATCATGACAGAGATGCACCTCACATAATGGAGAATTCAGAGCTGCTTCCTTATCCGGTATTTGTTTATAAAGATATAACCAGGCTTCTGAGCAAAGTGTGCACCACATCAGAGTCAAGAAAACCGTAGTGAAGGAAGCTGCTCCGCTCAGTTGGAAAGACCTTACTACCAGCCAGAATCCACCAGCCTTGTGTATCTACACATGTGCCTGCAGACTGAGTTATGATGGGTTCTCCTGAGTTTGAAATCTGTGTTTTGTTTACAGTACAAGCATGTTAGAATTATCTGCAGGGCATTAAAAGTGCTGATGCACAGGCTCACCCCAGAGGAATGAATAAGAATTTCTGCAGGTAAGAGTTTGACATCCATATTATTTTAATATCGCAAATGATTTTAATGTATGGCCAGGGTCAAGAACTAATGAGTCAGAGGGATCAGAAGAACCCAAGACATAGGGAAGGGATGAGTGGAAAGGGAAGATTTCTATTTCTCAATCTGCCAAACTGCCTCACTGTCCAGACCTCCTCAAGTCCGAGTGACCATGTCACTGCAAAATCCCCAAAGACAGTGTGGCTGCACGGCCTCAGCCTTTATGTAGCACTTTCAGTGCATCTTGTTCTCAATGGAAAGCTGGTACTGGGTTTTGGGGGTGTTGGGGATTCCTTCTAGAGATTCTTTCTAGATTCTTCTTGTCCTGAACAAAGAACTAGACAAAAGTGCAAACAGTGAGTTTTTTTATATTATTAAAGGAAAAAAAGAAACATCTGCAGAGAGTGCAGCCCAATTAAAACAGGAAAACAAGTGCATTTTGCAGGGCAAGAGCAGACCACTGTCAAGGAAAAGAGCACAGTGCCCAAGAGCTTAGTGGCGTCCATCTTCTGTACCCTCCTCTCCTCAAACTGAGATCAGTTTGTCCCGTCAAACACCTGCTTGAGTTCTCGCAAGAAGAGTGAAGATAGCATTCTGTGATTGGTCCCAGGCAGAGGGCTTTGGGAACTGTTTTTCTATACATTTCGAAGATCTCCATTATTAACAGTTCATACCCACTTGCTTGCCCTAATCACCTGCCAGAATTGCTTCTGAACCTGGCACTGTAATTCCAGCAATCTGGGAGGCTGAAGCAGGAGAACTGACTGAGCCCAGGCTAGGTAGATTGGTAATTTAGCAACATTCTGTCTCAAAGTAAAAAATTAAAAATGTGGCTGGTAGTGTAGCTCACTGTGAGGGCACTGGGCTCCTTCTGCACTGTTACAAACAAAAACACCACTTCTGAAGCTGGGTGTGGTGGCACAGGCCCATAAGCCCAGAACTCTGGGAAGCTGAGGCAGAAGGATTCCAAGTTCTTCCAAGCACATCCCCAGCAATTTAGTGACCTCATTGTGAAGACCCTGGAATTAATCTCCAGTGACACATATCCACACATATATGTACACGCACACGCGCGTGCGCGCGCACACACACACACACACACACACACACACACATAGAATTAAAATAACCTGCTTCAGTAGCCCTGCCTGAAATGCAGCTCCCTGGTCCTCAGAACTCCTGCTTCCGTTCCTAGGAACTGCTACCTTTACCTCCCATCTAGTCTACCGACTCTTGAACCACATAGTGAGCATGCACATCTGTGCCCACTTTGAGTAAACAAGGCAATTATCTCAGATACCTAGTGGAACTTCTTACAGCCTCTATCTACTTATAAAAGACATCTTAGTGACAGATTTTCCTTCTCAACTGAACTTCTTTCACACCCCTCCCATTTTTCCAAAACTGTGGCTGCTCAGAGCAGCACCAGTAGCCCAAAGATGCTCCTGAGACCCCTGCCAACTCCATTAAGTACTAGATTCTGCTGCGTGGTTGGCTTCAGCCTTCCCACACTCCCCCTCCCCCCACTTCAGGTGGCCCTGGCCTTCAGGAATCTAGGTTCCCATAACAAAGGGTCTGAAGATGTCGCTGACAGCTCAGTTCTGCACCAAGCCCCACACTGTTAGAAGTGCTGGGACAAAGCAATTTTTGTCCTGGCAGCTTAGCTTGATTCAGAGTGGTTCTGCTCAGCCTTCTGGTGAACCTCCTGTACCCTACGATCCCAAGAGGTGCCCCGTCAGCCTGTGATTCTGCCCATGGAGGGAGGCTATATTTTGACAGTGGTGACAGAACTAGAAATGATCCTACTCCTAGAACATCATTGCATCCTCTGTGCCTTTCCGGTTAGTTACCAGAAGCCGAGTGAAGGCTACTCAGTGTTTTTGCATGTGTATGCATGTGTGTGTGTGTGTGTGTGTGTGTGTGTGTGTGTGCATGTACTTGTGCACACGTGTGCATGTGTGTGTGTGCATGTGTGTGTGTTGGTGTGTGTGTGTGTGTTCATTGAGGGGGCAATGAGGTGATAACCATTCCAGGAGTCAGAAATCATGAAGTCTGATCTCCCCTTCATCTCTCACATGGGTGGAACCAAGGACAAGCATCCATTTCCACGTTTCCAAGCAAAATGGTCTGTAGTGGCAGTAGATGCTGTCGGCATCACTGTCGCTAGAACTCTGTATAGAAAATCAACTGGAACACAAAGGAAAATTTTTAGGAGGATCCCAAGGCAGCATACACAAATTTTTGAAAAGGACTATGTGTAATGCCTTAAGAAAGGGATACTTGTATTGAAGGAGTGGTACATGAAAGAAGAATTGAGGCACTAAATTTCAGAAGAATTAACACTTGGATGAAAGTAGGAATTGAATGTTCCCATTTCCCAAGCACACATTGCCTTTGTTCTCTGTGCGCTACATTTATGCTTCCTGCGCTCACTTCTCAGAATTACTCTGAATGCCCAGATCTTGGAGAACTGAGATAATTCTGCATCAAACAATTTGGCTTCTGATTTGGACTCGTTAGGAAATGAATTCCCAAAGGAAGACTACATCCAAATGAAGCCTCCCCGCTCCGCTCCAAGGAGAGGTTGCAGGATGCCAGCTTCAGCTTCCCTGAGCTCCAGCAGTAATGCTGAGAATAGTCGGCGACTACCAAGAGGTGACAAGGAGAAAATGTGTCTCAAAACACACCCATCACTGTGAATGTGCCAGCAAGGGTCTGAAGGTGTCCCTGACAGCCAGCCTTTGCTGCATGGGCCCAAGGACACCACACCACATGAGATCTAAAACTGGCCATGGAGGAGGCTGATATCCCCTAATGCCTGGCGGGGAAGCCCACAGCGTGTCCTCATTTGGGAAGTGGATTCCTTTGGGTATCTGAGGCTCTGCAGGCAGGGAGCTTCCTGGCAGGAACAGAAGGACCGGGTCTGTGCATGTTCACACATATCATTTCATTCACTCACACATCAAAAGGCTCCAGCTTGTGTTAGAATTTTAGCTCTTACCCTGCAATCCGTTTTTGAAGCTGGCACCAGCAGACGTGAGTCCAGGTATAATATATAGCTCCTCTCTGCTTCCCACTTCCAGCCCTTGCTCCCAGTGATGCCACGCACATTTCTCTCCTTTCGACACAGACTTAATGCTTTTCATGCTTTCCTCTGCAAGTGATGAATGGCAGCTGAGCTAAATATGGAGACAGGGGTTGCAGACACATTTTGTTCCTGTGAAATGTTCTGCTCCTCCTGTTAATGTTTTCGGTCCTCCACATTAACTCCCTTCCTTCCCAGTCTCTAAAACATAGGTGCCTGTATGGCAGCCATGTTCTAGGTCTACTAGCAGCTTAAAGAACCTTTTTATTAACCTGTAGTTTCCAAATAAGGTACAATAAATCTTTTGTCTCTTTGGGGATCTGAGATAAACACTCAGGTATTTGTGACACCTGTTGTTTTGTGATCAACTAAAGAAATGAAAAGTGAATTGTAAACATGGGTTTCTGGAAGATTGCTGTTCCAAATGCTCCTCTACCGCTTTTTTTTTTTTAAGTTTTTTTGTTTGTTTGTTTGAGGCAGGGCCTTGCTATATACCTCAGGTTGGCCATGAACTCACTATGTACCCCAGGCTAGCCTAGAATGCGCGGAGATCCTCCAGTCTCAGCCTCCCAAGGGCTGGGATCATAGGTGTGTGCCACCACATCTGCCTTGCTCTCCCTTTTAACAAGTTAGATTTGGGGTCTTGTGGAAACTTGTGATTACTGACAAGAATTTGAGTGTCCAGGCTTTAGAGATGAGCATGACCAGCTTGGTACCCTGTTTCTGCCTCTCACTAGCTTTTGGCTGTGGATAAGTTGTTTAAACGTAGAGAGGCTCAGCTTCCCAATCAAGATGCCCTGTTGGATTTGGGGGCCAAGATTGTTTTACCACCCTTAGTAACAACTTGGGCTGCAGGAGCAGCTCAGTACTAGAACATTTGCCTAGTGCATACAGGGCCCTGGCTTCAGTCACTAACCCCAGCAACTCTATATATGTTTAAAAATTTTTGCTTAGTGTTGTTTCCTGATATTAGCATTTTTTCATAATTTGTCACGGTTACCGAGGAATGTCCCACATATTCAATGTGCCCTATTATTTCCTCATGACTAGATTTGGTTCTAAAAAGGTTGGCCAGGATAAAACAGTAAAGTTGATCTGTACTTCTCTTTGCATGTCAATCAGTGCCACATAAAACCACTTTGTTCCCTTACTAGTTATACCACGTCTGATCGTTCGTGTGTGCTGGCTTTTGTCCCAGCTCTTCATTTAAAAAGAACTTATGTTTGTTATGAATAAATAAATAATTTTCAGCAGAGTAAGATTTTGAAAAATCCTGAAATTCACTTTCACAAAAATCTTTCATCCTGTGGTTTTCTAATCTATTAGTTATCTTTATATGGGCCATTCATTCACTAACATTTATTCATTGAGGTTTGAAAATAATTACTTGAAAATCTCATCATTCCTCCTTCCTTCTTTCCTTCCACACATATGAACTGGCATTCCTTTGCATAAATCAAAATGCATAAAACCCTGCCCCTTCAAGTTGCAATCACTATGGCCTGCTACATATTTTATTTTAAAGAGGACAATAAAAAAAAAGAACAATAGCCAGATACAAACACAACAAAGCAAGAACATTAAAAATGATACTGGGTTTCAAACCAAATGACAGGAAGTAATAGTGGTTGTTATATTACATATTGTTATCTTCAACAAATGGAAGATTGATCAGACCATTAAAGAGAATAGGAAAATAAAAATTAAATAAATGTTAGAGACAATACAGAGTTTCACTAGACAGAATGGTAGGAATTCACCAATGGTTGTTATATTGCATGTTGTTGTCTTCATATCAGTTGCCCAGATTACCAGATATAAACATACTTTTATTATTCTTATTGGTATCAAAATTGCTATAAATGTGGTCAATAGAAACTCCTTTGAAAGGGCTCCTCTGAATTTTCCTGTACTTTGTTGGTGGTGGTTGACTTGAGGTTTACAACATGGATACCTGAAATAATCACAGTATATTTGCGAATATTACAGTGCTCTGTGTGTAGTTAATGAACTTTACACTTTAACATCTGTTCTCAGCCTTTCTGTTATTATTGTCATAGAATTTACTTCTACATTTTATTGTAAGCATAGCAATAATTCTTTTTGCTTTAAGCAATTATTTTTAAAACAATTACAATGAGATACGTTTCATTTACTCACATATTTTGCATTTCTTAGTACCATTCATTTCTTCATATAAATCCAAATATCTTTCTGGAATTTTGTTTCTTCATAAAGAATTGTATTCAACACTTTTCCAGTACAAGTACACCGACAGTGAATTCTTTGGGTTTTCATTGTGAATGATTTTCTGTTTTGCTTTACACTTGAAAGATATGTTTGTTGTGTATAGAACTCTGGATGATCTTTTTCTTTCTTTCAGAGCTACGACACTGTTATCTGCCTCTTGGTGCTTGCATAGTTCGGAGAAGCTTTACTATCCTTACACATGTTTTTATCCCAATTGCTTTAAATTTTTTAGCACTTTTTGTTGAACAGATGATTGCTCTGGTTTGATTTATTTAGGCTTCTTCTCTTTGGGCTTTGTTTAACTTCTTCAACTTGTGGATATTTTGGGGAGGGAGTTTAAAATCATTTTGGGACTTTGAGCATTTTTTCCTCAAATATTTTTCCTAGTCTCTTCTATTCTAAAATTTGGCTACAAGTATATTATTTTGCTGGCTACCATTAAATAGCTCAACAAAGTCCCATGAGCAGTTTGATTGTAGCAAGCAAAGCAATCTACTTTTTTTATGTTTTTTTTTAACTTTGCTTACTGCTGGTGGTATTTTGTTTGTGTATTTAGCAATGCACATTCTATGTATAAGATACCTTTTGGGCATCTAATTGTAGATATCAAATAGATAAATTAGTCATTAAATACAAAGTTCAGAGCCTTAAGATTTCTTCTTGGTAAATTTCTCTAACAATTATCAATAAATGCTTCACTCTGTTTGTGTTAAAGCCAATTCCTTTTGACACTTTCTATATACAATTTAAAAGCAATAACCAATGCTTTCTGAAACACAGCTTTAAATGTGGCCTCACTTCATTGAGACAAACTAGAATTCCATTGTCCTGTCATTATTAACCCCAGTTTTCAAAACTCAGTTCTCTCTAAATATGACTTTTGAGAACTTTCCCAGGTAAAACCACAGCTTGCTTAATTTGAGGATGCCTATGAATGAAAATTAACTTCTTTATTCTTTTTGAATATTGCTCTAAATGTCCAGAACATTTTCAGTTCTATATTTGTTCCACAAATCGATTTTCATGCAAGCCAGCTTTAAGTTATGGGGTGAGGAGGTTTTCTATTGCTTAGATGGAAAAAATCATTTTAGTGCAAAACAGTAAACAAAAACTATTTTTAATAACTGACATTTTAAACATATTTCTAGCAGTATGAAAGAGTAGCTGACACTAAGTTTAATAAACTGTCTTGGCCTGCATCACTGGGACAATCTTTTCATTCTTTCATCAGTGCAATATTACTTAGCATACAGGTTAGACTAGGAGCTGAGCACATTTGAATAAATAGGAGTTCTTGCCTTTAAGGGGCTTTCCAGTGGTTATAAAGACAGATACATTCACAGGTATTATCAAGGTACCATCTAGTGTGTATTATCCTAAAGGAAAGGCAGCGAGAATTGAGTGAGAAGGGCCTTAACTCTGATAGAAGAATTGGATAAACTTTTCAGAAGTCAGAAAATTGAATCTGAACCTTTGGAGGCTGAGCAGGGTTTGAAGAGCAATGAGAGACAGCTGGATTTGACATGAGCCAGAGCCCTACTAGAAGCTGTTGTGAGACATGAGATAGCGAATGATAGCCAGTCTAACTAAGATGATTATAATGGCAACGGAAAGGAGAAGAAGAGTTTCAAAGTCAAACGTCCAAACATAGAAGGATTTAGCAAAACGTTATCGAGGGGTCCTCCATTGCTCTTTTTAAAGGAAGAACCCAAACTAAAGATTTATATCTTGGAAATGTTAAGAAAATAAAGTGAGTTCATTTTCTGATGGATTTGTTTTATTTTCTTCACAGGGTTGTCATGAATATCAACAGAAGTAGATGTGAAAAATATTTTATTGCATGGTGTTCCTGCTATCTATTAACAAAAAAGCAGTAATAGTGTGGTTACTTAAAGGGTTTTTTTGCCATCATGAATATCTGGAAGACAAAGGACTTTTTCTGTATAAAATAACCCTACTGTAAATTTCAAAATACACTGTTTGGAACTGCTGCTGTATAATACATTGGGACTACAGTAGTTCAAAAGAGCTTCTAAATTCAATTTTAAGCAGGAAATTAATTTAGTTTTCTAATTTAGGGAATCTTTTGGAACCCAGAAAGTTCATTTTTCCTAGGAGTGTGAGATGAATTCTAGTAATCTGGAGTCTTCAGGAATCCCCCTGCCCCAGTCTTCAGGATACACATGAAGAAGACAAGACAGGACACCAAGAGTCCAATTCTAATTTTGTGATCTTGGCTGTACTGCATAGGACATGAGGCCTTGTAAGGACCAACTCAGGCATAAATTCCCCAAATAATGTCATCCTCATCCACAAGCATTTGGATAAACATCTGGTATCACACGACTACCTTTGCCAATCCTCACAGGAATGGGCCTTACAAACAGATCCCAATGGCTACAGTGCAATGCACATGACACGGCTAGGCCATGTTATAACACAGTCTCATGTTTTATCTAATCCAATGTCGGCATCAAATTGCCACTTCTGTTAATTATTCTGAACCTCATTTTACTAAAAAGAAACAGGCAAAGAGTAGGAAAGAACCCATCCAAATTGCACAGCAAATATGTGATCATGCCAGAATTTTACACAGGCAGAGTGACTTCTTTGTTCACATTTTTAACCACTGTAGTTCTTTCATCCAACAGTGAATTTCAAGAGTTAAGAATTAGAAGAACTTATTGCTAACCAGAGTCCAAGAAAAAAAGAAAAAAAACAGAGCATGCAATGTCTTCATACAAGGTAAAGGGATCACGGCAGCTTCCTACGTCAGCAAATACAACAGGACTGGATTTGGGTTAAAGCTTTGCCACTAACGAACATTGTAACTTTTGGGGACCTATTTGGCCTCTGCATAACTCAGTTTCTTCATCAAGTGAGGGCAAAAGTAGCATATACAGCACATAAAGAGTTGCAGTGAGTTTTATAAAGATAATACCTGTGAAAGTTTTGAAGTATTGATTGGCATATTGAAGTTATTATCCCCATCAAGAATTTGGATACTAAGCAGTTCCTCTGAAGGCTGGAGCTTTCTATCCTTCCCTCTACCCTTTCTGTCCTATCCTTGTGATTGTTCACAAGAGTCAGGAAATGTTCTCAGGTGAGGAAATATTTGGATATAGGAGGAACTGAGAGAAGGACTGGAAGAGTTTGAGCATTGGAAAGTCCATCCCAGGTGAGACACAAGATCTCTACCATTAGCTCCCAAGGCACGACCTTGAGATGAACTTCTGAAGCAGCTTTCTTCTCTCTTGCAGAGCTCCGGCATAACTTCTGCCTTCTGTGGACACGATTCTTAGAATTTAGGCTATTTCTCGGGAACTTCCTATTGCAAAAGCTACAGAGCAGCACAATTGTTCACAGCTTCCTATGTATGCGCCTTTCACAGGGACACGTGGAGATGTCATCTCATCAAGGACAGGCCCTGCCTTGAAGAGATGTTCAACCTCTCAGGAAATGGAAACAGAACTGAGACAGCCAAAGTATCAAGGCATACGTGAAGGAGTTTAGAACTTAAAACAGAAAAAATCTGGACAGATATGGTTTCACCTTCTTTCTTACAGGAAACAGAGCGACGTAAGTGGCTGGCCAAAGATCACTGAACCACAGCTGAGTAAAACCGTTCAAGTTCCTAGTCCAGCAGCCAGTGCTTTTCAAACTGTGCTCCTGGAAGCATCTGTTGTCCTTCAGAGATTTTGAAGGAAGAAGAGAGCAGAATTACAGGACATTTTCTTGACCAGTGCATCCCCTGCTAGGATGTGACTTACTTGTGGGGTTCTGTCCCACCAGTTTGAAGGACCCCAGGGAAAAGAGAACATTTGAGGACCATTACCTTAGACATTGCTGCTTCACGAAGACTACCTTCCCAAACGACAGGCACTTCTTTTGTCAGGTTACTTGAGCCAAACCTCAGTGAGGCTCCTTCCAGAATTTGTGCAGTGATTTGAACTTATGTCCCCTTTCCCCCAACAAAAATCATGTGTGGAAAGTGTAACTCTTAATGTGATGGTATTTGGAGATGAGACTCTTGGGAGCTAGGTGAGGTGAGATCACACAGGTGAAGGTGGGATTGGTGCCCTTATATGAAGAGGAAGAGAGACCAGGGCTCCTAACTCTGCTACGGGAGAGGGTGAGAGGCCCTCTATGGCCAGGAAGAGAGATCTGATCAGGAACTAAAGCTGCTGGGACCTTGAGCTTGAACTTGCCAGCCTCCAGAACTATTGGAAATAAATTTCTGTTGCTTAAGTGACCCAGTCTATGGCATTGAGCTTCATCAACCCAAGAAGAACATACAACTGTAGATTACTATACTCAGGTCAGGCAACTTTTGCCAATAAATTGGTGTATCTTACCTTCATTTTTATTTCCACCAATCCCTTGCAAAATCTTTTGAGAATAGGCAGAGATATAAAGAGCTCTTGAAAAATCCCCACAGCCCCTGGCAATTAACACACTATGGGGATTTGAGGGGATAAGCTCAGACTAGCTAATCTTCTGGTTCAAGAAGTATATAAAAAGGATCTTCAAGAAATAAACCTAAAAGAATTATACCAAACTGGATTAACTGGGGTTTCTTGAGTAAGGGCAAGTCCAGAACATCTACCAACATTACAGGCTATGACCTACAGTCATTGTAACAAACCGCCTAAGACTGATTTGGCAGAGTTCCAGGTAACACCTCACTTTCAAACTGCAACGAGGAAATTGCTAAAAAAAACATACTGAGAAAAAGTGGATCCAAGTCCCAAGTTGTAGACCCTTCTCTTTGTGGGAGATCCTGATTTTTTTATTCCCACATATCTGATATTTTTGATTTTGAGGTTTAGTTTTTAATCAGCTGAATAGCTTTCCCTTCAAATACATGTTAAAATTCCTCTCCTCCTAAAGTTTTAAACCTACGCCCCCTGGGGAGTGGGGAAATGAAGAGAGTAGGCAGGGAACAAAGCTGTACTGGGAAAAAGGAGCATGAAATCACATTCCCACAGATTTTACAGTTTTAAAACAATCGGCTGCAAGTTGTATGCTGTTTCCTTTCTCTCAACTTCCTCTTCATATCAGCAGCTCCCAATCAGCTGCTCCGGCGGTTGAAGGTCCGCACATCAGCGTCTACTCCATACCTAAAGAAGCTTGATTTACATCTTCTTCGAGAGCGCACTGCAGACCTTAATGCTCCAGCCAGCGGCGATCAACAGCCGTGCAGACTGTCTGGGGATTTAATGATGCACAAGCTATAGCATGGAACAAACTCAGTAAATCATGTTCCCTGTGTTTATTATTCATGTAATGCAGGAAGTGGTGTTTCCTCAGGCCCCTGTGCTCTTAGAGATCAGGAAGGTTCTGCACTGTTTGGAGTTTTTAGACAGACCATTGGAATCCTGCAGTAGACACAGAGCATGGTAATCCTAGACAAGAATCTGTCCCTAAGGTCTCATCACCCACTGGAACTGCCCACTAGGTGCAGAAAGCTTGGGATAGCTAAGATTCCTTGGTGGGCTTGACTTAGGCTATTGCGTGCCTGTCTAGATAAGTTTGTGTCTCGTACACATCCAGTGGTTACAGTGCCATTTCACTCCCGGTGGCAATGAACACAGTGAATGAAGTAGGTCAAACTGTGTTTGTAGGTCTGTGTAAGAAAGCAGGTGCTGATTTGACAGCTCAGCGTCTACTTAGAGGATCAAATGAATCAGTAGATAACTTGTTCATCATTTTTCTTTATGTCACTTGAAACATATTCCCACCCTGATGCAAAGTAAGCTATAATCAATAAGGGAAAACACAATGATAAGAGTTGTGGCATCTGCCTTCTGGGAGCTTGTAGTTGTTCAGAGAATTACTGTCGGGGGATGTGGGAAGGTGTCCCATGTGGGTTGGAAAGCACAGTAGGGAACATGGGAGCGAATGCCCATATTATAAAGGAGGATGCAAACATAAAAATGCTTCTGATGATCAACAAAATCACATGCATCATAAAACATGCAGTGATGACAGCTGGATAGAAACTGTTTGCACATGGTCAGGAGGAAACATAAAGACGTGAAGACTGGAATATTCTTGGCAGACAGTGTTCCTGACCCTTCTCGTGATCACTATGGTGTACAACTCTTGGTACAGAATAGTGTAATGCCTGCTCTCCTTGGCACATCTTTTTAGAATATGCATTGATACCAATGTTAAGGAATTGTTTAACATGTAGGAATACATAGAAAGCAGGCTGGTTTTTTTACTCAGTTCTGAGAACTTGTTCATTCAGGAACATTGACATACCTCCCTTGGCCATGGCCTCCTCACTATGGCTTCTGTATCCCAAACTCTTTTGTGGGGTGCTTCAAAGATGTATGTAGAGTTCGACTTTAAAAATATTTGCCTAATGGTAGACTCTGCTTTGGGGGACTTCACTGTTCACTGCAAATGTGCCCACTCTCTCATTCTGTAGAGACTGTCAGATAGTCAGATCTCTCTGCTCTGTGAAAATTTCAGTTCAACTCCCCTGAAATTTTACCAGATGAATCATTCCTATTGCTCAGATTAAACCTCTAGGCATAACATATCATTTTTTCTCTTACACAACAGATCCTGTCCTTATAGTGCAGCCTATACCTTTAAAATAAAAGAACGTTTCTCATGACTTCTTACTGTCAGCCTCATCCAAGTCACATCCTTTATTCCCTGAACTGCTACAGTGGCTCCTAATTGGTCACCTGGCTCACCTTAGAGTGCCTTGTCTTCAGAGTACTCTGAAGGACTTTTTTTCCAGCGTTTTGAGACAGGATCTCACCAAATCATTAAATTGCCCAGTCCGTGCTCAAACTTGCAATCCTCCTGCCTCAGCCTCTTAAAGCGCTGGGATATAGGTGTGCACCACCACACAGGGTCTGAGGATCTTTTAACATCTTATAACTTTGTTAAAAGCAGGAAAGACTCTTGAGAGATGGACTGGCACTGAGATATTGATGTGGATTCATGGTTTCTAAATGTGTTTACACGTGTATGTATATCTTTATGCAGTTTAGATATGAACATGCACACACACATACTTCCTAGCTGCGTCTGCTGAAAGAACCTAGAAGTGAAGACGAATCCTAATATCCAACACCCAGATCTTGACTTCTGACACTATGCCCCACTAAAAGAAATGAGAAAGAAATGTGCCACGAAATGATTGTTCCCACAGTTGAGATAAGGGAAGTACAATAAGACACAGAAAAAATACATTACATTAAAAATTAAAGAAATACTCCCTCCCCCACATACAAGGATACAAGTTACACTTTGAAGGACCTCCTATGGTAACAGCTTGGAAAAAATATCACTGAAGGCAGTATTTAATCATAAGGGATTAAAAAGTTAGAATCCACAGTTCACACAAGCAATAAGGAAATAAAAAAGGAAGACGGGAAGACTCTTTACAGTGGAGTACTGTAAAATGTTGAGGAAGTGCTGAAAGAAAAATCATCATTTTGCAGCCCTCTCAGTGAAGATTAAATTAGGCAAATGTCAGTAATAGATGCTATTTTGTTCAGGGAACCAAATTTGCTAAGGATCCAGACATTAGCATACTACTTATCAATGGCAAGGAGAAAATAGGAATTACAGGGTGGACAACCAGACAACGAGACAATACCTTGACTGGGAAATGGTTTGGGGTTGTTTTGTTTTGGTACCAGGAATCAAACACAGGACCTTGCGGTTATCAGATAGGCACTTGTGCCACTGAGTTATATCCATGGCCCCTTAACTGGGAGATTAAAATGAATATCAATATCACAACGAGTGGCAGATATTGCTTACCTGAACTGGAAACACCAGGAAGAGCCAACATCTCTTCTACGTTAGTCCTGCCAAGAATGCATAACATGACTGTAGCCCTGAGGGAATGTTGACAAGATCAAGAGGAGAATCATTCCATTAAGATGGAGTCAAGGAAGGGGTGGGGGGTGTTGCCTTCTTCACAACTATGAATTATTGTAAGAATTTTTAAAGGCTGATAAATTGTTCCAGATTTAAAAATACTAAAGAGATAGAAAAACTGCATACAGTGTAAGACTACGGACTAATCTTGTGCTGGATGAGACAAAAATTGTTTCTAAAAAGGCAAGCCGGGCATGGTGACTCATGCCTGTAATCCCAGCACTCGGGAGGCTGAGGCAGGAGGATCACTGTGAGTTTGAGGCCATTCTTGGCTACGAAGTGAGCTCAAGGCCAACCTGAAGTGTATAGTGAGACCCCATCTCAAAAAGACAAAAAATTAAAACATGGGCATTGATGATCCAATTCATAAACTCAGAATATAGATGATAGTTGGGATACAAGTATTAATACGCAATTTTACCTAAATTAATTACTTTTCTGCAGGTGTGGAATGAATATTCATCAGAATTTTTCAGGGAAACAGAACCAAAGGCTTCATACACATAGAGGAGAGACTTAGTAAAAAGGATTGGCTTATGTGATTCCTTTTTTAAAATTTTATTTTGAAAATAAAAGAAGGAAAACATATTAACAAACAGATATCCATTTACAAAATAGCATAAAAACAATACAAGCAATACTGAATTACAAAGTGGTAGGAAATGAACAATAGTTGTATTACATATTATCTTCAAAGTGGTTTCTCAGGAAAACAAGTATAGATGTGCAAAATTGATCAAATAATCATTAACTGATCCTTTCAGTAAAGCGATAGAAGTCAGCAGTACAACTATGTTAGCTCTGCTGTGTATACATATGTACATAGTTTCCCCTTCTTTCTTTTCTCTTTTCCCTTGTCCTAGTTGCTCTTTACTTTTGAGCAGTTTCCTCTCACTTCACAATGTCTATCATACTTCTTAATTTTTATTCACTCTTTCAGGTTCTTATACTAGTGAGATAATACATTGCTTACCCATGGAGGTCTGATTTATTTCACTAACGAGTATGGTCTCTAATTGTGACCATTTACCTGTAAAAGCCTCAAGTTTACCTTTCTTTATAGCTGAATAATATTCCATTATATAAAAATACCACAATTTTTTATCTATTCCTCAGTAGATGGACATTTGGGTTGCTTCCACAATTTAGCTATTACAAATCGTGCTTCTGTAAACATGGTTGCATATATCACTGTAATATGATGTTTTCAGATCTTCTGGGGAAATACCAAGAAGGGGAATAGCTGGGTTGAATGGGACCTCTAGACCTAGTTTGTTGAGGAATCTCCAAACTGATTTCCACAGTGGTTTCACCATCTTCATCCTACCACCAATGGAGAAGAGTTCCTGTTTCTCCACAGCCTCACCAGCATTTGTTATTGGTTGATTTCTTAATGATAGCCGTCTTACTGGGGTGAGGTGAAATCTCAATGTTGTTTTAATTTGCATTTTGCAAATAACTAATGATGTTGAACACTTTCTAATGTATTTGTTTGCCATCTGTATTTCTCCATCTGAGAAGTGTGTATACATCTCAGATGCCCATTTCTGGATTGGGTCTTTGAATTTTGAGGGAGTGATGTTTTATAATTCTTTATATGTTCTAGATAGAAGACCTTTGTCTGTAGGACAGTCAGCTAAAATTTTTTCCCAATTTGTGGGTTTTCCTTTTACTCTGCTGGTGATTTCTTTAGATGTCCAGAAACTTTGCAGTAGGATGAGATCCCAATTGATTCTTTGAAGTATTTTTCATGTGGTTTGTGTGTTCATGAACTGTCTGCTTACCTCTCTGTCTTTGAGGTTTTTACCTACTTTCTCTTCCAATAGATTTATTGTTTCTGTTTTAATATTGAGATCTGATCTGTGATCCATTTTGACTTGAGTTTGGTGCATGGTGATAGACTTGGGTCTATTTTCAGTCTTTGGCAAGTGGCAAGCCAATTTTTCCAGCACGATTTTGAGGCTATCTTTCTTCCAGTGAGTTTGTTTGTTCCCTTTGTCAAAGATTAGGTAGCTGAGTGTGTTTGTGGTTGTGGTTATTTCTTCCAGTGTGTTACATTGATCCTCTGGTTGGTTTTTTAGCCAGTACATGTTGATTTTATTACAGTAGATTTGTAGTATAATTTCAGGTCAGGGGTTGTGATGCCACCTGATTTGTCTTTGTTGCCCAGGATTGCTTTTGCTATTCTTGGTCTCTTCTGGTTCCAGATGAATTTAATGAATGTTTTCTCTAGGTCTGTGAGATATGCTAATGGTAGTTTAATGGAAATTGCATTGAATCTACAACAATTTTGGTAGTATGTCCATTTTCACAATGTTGGTTCTTCCTATTCATAAGCAAGGAATACCTTTCCGTTTAATGAAATCCTACTCAATCACTTTTTTGAGAGTATTTTATTACTTCATTGAGTAGATCTTTGACTTCTTTTGTTAGATTGATTCCTAAATATTTCAATTTCTTGGATGCTATTGGGAAAGGTATGGTTTCCTTAATTTCTCTCTCAATTTGTTTGTTGTGTGTGTGTATAGGGATGTTACTGATTTTTGAGTGTTGACTTTGTATCCAGCTTCACTGTTGAAGGTGTTGCTTAATTCAAGGAGTTTTCTTGTGGAGTTTTTGGGGTCTTCCATGTAGATATCATGTCATCTGCAAATAGTGATAATTTTACTTCTTCCTTTCCTATCCTTATTCCTTTTATTTCTCTCTCTTGTCTAATTGCTCTGGCTAATGCTTCCAGAACTATGTTGAAAAGAAGTGGCGACAGTGGACATCCTTGTCTTGTTCCTGATTTTAAAGTAAAAGCTTTCAGTTTTTGTCCATTTAGTATGATGTTGGCTGTTGATTTGTCATAGATGGCTTTGATCAGATTGAGGTAAAGACCATCTATTCCTATTTTATGTAGGGTTTTTATCACGAATGCTTGTTGGATTTTGTCAAAAGCTTTTTCTGCATCTATTGAGATGATCATGTGCTTTTTGTCTTTGGCTCTATTGATATGGTGTATAACATTTATTGATTTGCTCATATTGAACCATTCCTGCATTCCTGGAATGAATCCGACTTCATCGTGGTGTATGATTTTCTTGATGATTTGCTATATTCTAACTGCTAGTATTTTACTGAATATCTTTGCATCTATGTTCATTAGGGAGATTGGTCTGTAGTTCTCTTTCTTGGTTGGTTCTTTCTCTGGTTTTGGTATCAGTATAATACTTGCCTACAGAAATATGTTGGGGAGAATTACTCCCTTTTCAATTTCACTGAAGAGTTTGAGGAATGTTGGTATTAAATCTTCTCTGAATTTCTTGTAAAATTCTGCTGTGAATCCATTAGGAGCTGGACTTTTCTTTGTCAGCAAATTTTTAATCATATTTTCAATCTCATTAATTGATATTGGGTTGTTCAGGATTTTTATATCTTCCTAATTCAACTTTGCTAATTTACTCATATCTAGGAATCTTCTCATTTCTTCTGAGTTTTCTGTTCTATCAGAGTAAAGATTTTCAAAGTAGGTCTTAATGATCTTTTGAATTTCTGTAGGAACAGAAATCTGTGGTGATTTCGTCCTTTTCACTGCTGATTACATGAATTTGAGTTTTTTCCTTTCCTGTTTGATAAGGTTGGCTAGGGGTTTATCAATTTTATTTATTCTTTCAAAGAATCACCTCTTTGATCCATTTACTTCTGTAGTGTTTTCTTCATCTCAACTGCAATTTCTGCCCTGATCTTTGTAATCTCCTCTCTTCTTTGGGCTTTGGATTTGACTTGTTCTTCTTTTTCTAAAAGTTTGAGGTGTAGCATTAGGCTATTTATTTGTTCTCTCTCTGTTTTCCTTATGTGTGAGTTCAGCACTGTAAATTTTCCTCTGAGGACTGCTTTCATTGCATCCCACAGATTCTGGTAAGTTGTATGTACATTTTCATTTGTTTCTAGGTATTTTTAAATTTCTTCTTTAATTTCTTCCATGACCCATTGGTTGTTCAAGAGGTTGTTATTTAATTTTCAAGTGTTTATGGAGTTTTTGGAATTCCTTTTGTCATTAATTTCCAATTTCATTGCACTGTGGTCAGATAATATGCATGGGATAATTTTACTTCTTTTTCATTTAGGTAGGTATGCTCTATGGGCTGGAATGTGGTCTACTTTAGAGAAAGCCCCATGTGCAGCTGAGAAAAATGTGTACTTTGATGTGGGATGGAACACTGTATACATCTACTAAGTCCATCTGTTCACAGATTTGGTTCAGAAATATTTGCTGATTTTTCGCCTAGTCAACCTATCTCTTTGTGTCAAAAGGATGCTGAGGTCTCCTATTAGAATAATGTTATTAATTATTTGGTTTTTCCTGTCTGTTAAGATTTGTCTTATATAGTTTGGTGCTCTGATATTTGGTGCATACATGTTTATGATTGTTACCTCTTCCTCTTGCAATTTTCCCCTAACAAGTATGTAGTGACCTTCTTTATCTCTTTTGATTGTTCTCAGTTTGAAGTTCACATTGCAAACATAATAGCTACACCTGCTTTTTTTCTGGGTTCCTGTTGCATGGAGAATTGTTTTCCATCCTTTGACTTTCCATGTATGGATTTCTTTTTCAGTAAAATGTGTTTCCTATAAACAGCATATTGTTCGATTTTGATCCTTAATCCACTCTGCCAGTCTGTTTCTTTTGATTGGTGAATTGAGGCCATTTATACTAATGGTTATAACTGATATGCCATGGCTTATGATTGTCATGTTATTTATTTGCTGTTGGTTTCCTACTTTTTCTACCTAGTTAATTGCTTGCTCTGCTTGAGGGTTCCTTTCTATTGTTGTTCCTGAAATTGTGATCATTTTTTCTATGTCTAGAATATCTTTTAGTACTCTTTGTAAGGATGGTTTGGCACTCATGAAGTTCTTCAGTTGTTCTTTATTGTGGAAATATTTTATTTCTCCATTGAATTTGAAGGATAGTCTGGCAGGATACATCAGTCTGGGTTGGACACTGGTTTGTCTTAGTACCTATAGTACTTCACTCCAAGCTCTTCTCAATTGGATGGTTTGCGTTGAGAAGTCTGCCTTGATTCTGATGGGCTTTCCTTTATAGGCGATCTGTTTCTGGCTCATGTGATTCTGAAGGCTGACAAGGCCCAAGACCTGTACAGTGAATCAGGATTGCTGATGGTGTAGTATTCCAAAGACTGGCAATCTTGAGACCCATAAAGAGCCAATTTTCCATTTTGAGTCCAGGGGAAAAGCTGAAATTCCAGTTCAATGACCTTCAGAAAAGAATTTCCTCTCAGCTGGGGAAAGGTCAGGATTTTCATTCTGTCCATTTCTTCAACTGGTTGAACATGGTCCATGCAGCCTATAAAAGATCATCTCCTATATTCAGTTAGCTAATTCAAATTTTTATTTCATCTCAAAATACCTTAACAGAAACACCCAGAATAGTGTTTAAATGAGTACTTGGCCATTTTGTGACCCAATATATTTGGCACATAAAATTAACCCTCACATACAGAAATAATGTTTACACTGCAAAATATACATTGATATATTTAGGGTTTAAAGTCTTGTTGTGTGGAACCCATTCTCATGTTGTAGAGATAAAGATGTTTTAGAGAGAGGTAGAAAGGATGCAACCAGATAAATGTCAACAGTAATCTGAGTAAAGGATAGAGATTCCTTGTACTCCTCACCTAATATTTCTATAAATTTGAAACTATTTCCAAACGAAAACTCTTCTGAGGGCTGTCATTGTCCTACTAAAAGTACTCCAAATGTTTCCCATTCTCCAAGAATGAAACAGACTTCCTTCACTCAGCCTGCATAAGTGGCCTGCTTACTCCTCGGAGAGGAGAGGGCAGAGACTTTAGGAGGGTGGGGCCTGTGAGAGTCAGGTCATTGAGGACATTGTCCTCTGAAGGAATTGAGAAATCTTGAGGAAAAATGATATAAAAAGAAGCCAGTCTGGCTCCTCTCCTCTCCCTCCACGTCCTGGTTCAAAATGAGACCATTTGTACCTACATATGCTTCTGATGTGATGCTGTCCATCACCTTCAACAGGGACTGAATCAACAGGGCTTCTCAATCTTAGACTTTAAGACAGCCGAAGTAAGAGCCAAACAAATCTGTTTTCTTCATAAATCAGATACCTCCAATGTTTCATTGTACCAGATAATCATAATTGTCAATTTAAATGGATTAAGAAACTTCTAGAAAGGTGATGGTATCATGGACACACTATATTTGCCAGTGGATTAATTCATTTATGTCCATAGCTGAATGTGCTGTCAGCAGGTAGGACCCAGTTGGAGGTGGGTTCCTGAGAGGTGTGGCTTTCTAGATACCCTGGACTCTGCTTCCTGGCAGCTTCGCTCCAGGATGCCCTTGATGCCGTGATGTTCCTGCTTTGGAGTTGGACTATACTGCAGACTGAGCTCTCTGGAACCATGAGCCAAATCCGTCCCCTCTCCCCGTAAGTTCTGGGTATGTTGTACCAGCAACAGGAAAGCTGACTAATCTAGTAACTAAACGATGACTAACATGCCAGAACCCTCATTGACCTTTCACACTTCTGCTTTTGGAGCATGTCAATTTCATTTCTACCACAGAACTTGCATACTTGCTTTCTCTGACTCCATATTCTTCCCTCTTTTTTTAACCTGGCCACTCGTTCTCTGTGCTTAGTTATCTTGTCAAATATCACTTCCCCAGAGAGGGCTTCTGGCTGAAGGAGTCCAGTTTAAGCCAGGTTTCTGTTTCATTCAGCTCTCTGGGTTCACTATTTTTAATCAGTGTGTGTGTGTGTGTGTGTGTGTGTGTGTGTTATTCACTAGGATATATATCTCATAAGGAAGACAAGTACCTATCTATCCTGTTTTCTGCTTATTACTTTCCTAACTGCCTAGACAAAATATCTTAAAGGAGGAGAGGTTTGTTTGGGCACATTTCAGTCCCTAGCCAGCTGGCTATAGACAGCATGGCGGAGGGGCATAGAGGAGGAGATCTCCTCACAGCACGGCGAGGAAGCAGACAGTGAAATGAGAAGTTGGGAGGGAAATAATCCCTCCAAGGCGATGCCTCCAGGAGCCCATCTCTTTTCACCAGGATCTACCTCCTAATAACTATTGACCCATAGTCAATCATCTTCCAAAATCCTTGCCTGTGAGAGTTTAAAGCTCTTTGGGATCCTGTAGATATAAATCCAAACTCTACTCTATGTTCACCATCTAAAGCCTGACATGTGGTAGTCTTAAAGAAATATTCTTAATAAATGAACAAATGTTTGCCTACAGCCCCAAACCTTTCAAATAAAACTGATTAATTTATTCTACTTATGTTTCATAGATATATAAAGCACATAATGATGTGATTTTCTAGGTTGCAGTAAAAATCTGATTTTTAAATATGACATTACCAGGGAGCATCAAATATAGAGTATTATTGTAGAAGATGTAAAAGAAGTACTACGCATTGATGAAATTATTTTCAAGTAATTTCAATGGTCTGAGAATCAGAGTTGCCTGGCCTACTTAATATGAAAAATCTAATAAATATGTAATAAAAATTTCAATTGCTTCTTGCATTTCAAATACTGTGTCTAGTACAACTTTCAAGCAAAGTAAAAGGAACTCATAGTGCTTATGAAATGTAAGTGATTATCTATCAATAGTTCAAAACAGATCATTCCAGAGAAAGAAAGAAGAGCGATGACTTGTTTTGCATCTTCAAACATTAAAACAATTTTTAACTAGGAAAAGACCTCATGATAGAGGTGAGCTTCGTGCACTGGGCTAGGGACAGGTTAGAAATGGCAACAGAAGCATCTGCCTCCAGAGAGAGGCCACCTTCTTAACATTTGTCTTCTCTTGTTTTGTTCTTTGGGGTGGGCGTTTGAACCTCTGGTTCAACAGATGACTCCCCAGAAGCCAAATGTTATCACAGAAGACATTTTCTCTCTGCATTCACTAGGGATAAGAGCTAAGCAAATATAATAAATTACTTTTTACCCATCAGAAGTAACAGTGAAATTTTATTTGCAGCAAGATTTAATTAGTAGTCTGGAAGGCTTCTCAGTGTTGAAAGCTCGCACTCTGCTGTGATGCAAATGCCCGATTCACACTCCCCTCGTCATCCTAGACAGCACTGCAGCAGTCACACCATTGAAAAGTGCTCTCACCACTTTTACCAGCACAAAGTCTATAACTTTCCAAGTCCTGTAAATGTTAGTAAACCTCTGGAAGTCCCTCTTCAATGGCATCACTAGAACATTTTTCTCCTCTGCACCTTAGGGTCTGGCAGGGATGCTCTACATCCAT